>SNQJ01S0175988.1:12261-29073 GCA_010110895.2 Picea sitchensis | reverse complement strand
CTTTGTTTTCCAGTTGCAACTGGAAGGAGGCTCCAACCCCTTAGTTTCTCAGGCTACAACCTAAGGGAAGCTCCAACTCCCAAATTCTATGGCTACAACTAGAAGGAGGATACAACCCCCTATGTTCTTTGGATACAACCGGAAGGTGGATACAACCACCTGTCCTTGCCCCATCCAATCGCCCTGATGTATAAGTAGAATGATGGAACCACTGTCACACTATCACTTTGAGATATACTGCTGTAAACTTGTACCAATAAACCCGCACCAAACAACCTGTACCAATAAACCTGAACCATGCATCAACCTGTACCTCAACCTATAATCAACCTATACCATAAACAAGTGCATCCAACCATGTACCAAGCATGTACCTCAACCAAAATATCTCATCAATTGCATCATCCAAATCTGATTTGTAACTCTATAATAGACCTAGGGTATATGATCACATACCTGCAAACCTGCCTTAACTTTAACAACAAGATATTATCATTTTCATCGAACTTTTCTTTAGTCTCACATGACTAGTTTTGGATTACTCAACAACCCTAACTTGAAATAATCATAACTATGTAACTATAATGAATAAATATCTAAAAATAGTACACAATGTTCTTCAATGTGTTTTATGCAATTCCTCTAGGTGTCACTACTTGGAACCTCTCAAAAAATGAGTTATAGCAAAAATGGCATACCTTGTTGAATTCTTGCTTATTCTAGAAAGCTAAATTGTAGAGCGTGCCCCACACAGAATATTTGTTGTATGGATCTAAAAATTTTACACCGAATACTACAGACTGTAATATAACCAACACATTTTTTATTACCTAATTTGGATTTGTTATGAAGAAGTTATGACGGTTTTACCCGAAACACATGTTTTAGACTAGTTTCAGGACTAGCCACAAACCCTATTTTCCACAGAGTGTAACTCCAAAAATACAAAGACCCACAAGATGAAATTCGTACCGCAACTACTTGGATATGTTTTCTCAAATTACTATAATTTTCATGGTATGAATCATTCTAGAAAAACATTTATTTTGAAAATGGTGAGATGACCTGTAAAAAACATACCTTAGAAAGCATCATCAAAAGAATTTATCCTCCCTTGAATTTCAACGTTCTTTACTTCACCTTCTCTCTGAAATTCGACTTAGATATCCTTTGGTTACCTCAATCACCTATATATATTTAATATGCTCAACTGTGATTAAAAATGAGAGAGCCTTGCCTCTTATTTATACTTTCATGTAGCTTCCTCAAGGGGTTACCTTTTAACCATCTTAACCCACTTTCCTTATTTTAGGGTTAACAAACTTCTAACCACTTGCCCAATTAGTAATTTATCCATTAAATTTATTATTTAAATAATTTATTTTGTATCCACTTTGACTTATAGTACTGTTGGCCCTTGGTTATGGAAGAAAACAAAGATCAAGGAAGAAAAGGGAGAATGCGAACTTCACGGAAGACACAGTGACTGATATTGGGTCGAAGTGAGAAAAATAGCAGAAAATATGGAGTGAAGTAAGCCATTGTATGAGGAGATCAAGAATGACAGATAAGAAAGAAAGAAGGATCGTGGACAAGTCAGTAAGTGGAAAAATCCACCGTTGGATGCTTTGGAGCACCGTGCGAGAAGGAAGGAAAGACAGGATGGCGAAGCCCTGAAAATATGGGTCAAGTTGACCTAGGGTTTTAGACACCTAGGGTTTTGGTATCTAGGTTTTTAAACACCTAGGGTTCGGCCTAAGGATGTTGGTGTGTGACCGTAATGTATAAATGAAGGTCAAGAGGACCCATGTTGGGTTGGTGTCAAGATTGTCATTGTTGTTATTGATCGATCTAGTTGTTTTTGTGAGAGACTGTTGTTGTGAGAGAGGGAAGTGCTAAGAGTAAGAGCCTTCTGGTATTGTAAGATATTCAGCTAGGTTCGAAGATCAACCCTGCAGCTGGGTGCATGGGGAGGGGAGAGAAAGAGAGGAGGGGAGAAGAGATTTGCTAGCCAAGAGCACGGACAAGAACTATATGCTTTACCTTAATATATTATAAAGCACAGTCTTGTGGACGTAGCCCTAGAGAGAGGGTGAACCACATATATTTTGTGTTGTGTATGATGGGTATCATGTCTCTGTCAATTGATATAGTGTGATTGCATTACTGTTTTAGATATGATAAGTAGATGTGTAGAGTAGATCCTGGCTGATAAGTGATATATGAATGTTGTGTTTTCCTTGTATTAGATCCACTTGATATTCCCCCTCGTTGTAGACATATCTGTCCTAGAACCCCCTCATAACTGCTCTAGGTGAGAGTGCATATGCTTCATAGGTGTTGCCAAAAGCGCCAGTAGTTAGGGTTTGTTGGTGTGCTCTTGGATCTGAACCCTGGGTCTACCCTTGTGCCAACAAATGGTTCCATTGTTGGGACAAGAATCTTCTTAAGGGAATGTAAAGGTGGTTCCCATCGAAGAAAGAGATTAAAAAGTGGATGGAGGATCAAGAAAAGGACTTCGCTAAAGCCCATAACAAGAACCCTAATCTTAGTATAGAGTATTGGTTGGAGAAATATATCTTCACTGATATACACAAAATTTTCTTTGGGGGAATCCATCAAGAGCTATATGAGTGGCTAGCTAGATTAGCATATACCCAGTTCGAGATTCGATCTAGACCTCCTATAGTGTGGATGTCGGAGCTAATCAAGAAGGTCAAAAGAGTTGATAACGTCGTATCACGAGCAGTATATCACTGGTTTGATAACACCATTGGAGGGTACATCACATAGTTTGTTGTTGATAGAATAGAGTCATACAACCAAGTTGAGCGATATTTCTTTAAGGGACCCAGAGAAAATATTTTACAATTCCTTAAGTTGAGAGTCAAGATGTTATTGCATGAGAAGAACATCTTAAAGATATAGTAGATTGGTCGGATATAGAAAGGATAATGTTCAAGAATTTGGACAGCGATAGTGACACATAAGCTGGACATACGCACAGTGGGAGAGTGTTCAGAGAAGTTCATCTTGCGAACCTATTCAAGAAGAACTACGGGGATGAAGGTTTCTATAGTGGAGAAGAGGCAGATCTAACAGACGAGGAGCATTCAAAACCTGTTGGGACAGAGGAAGGGAAAGTTGAATAGCTTCGCCGAGAAGAACCCGAGACTTCAAGAATTGTGCATACCATTGAAGTAAGTACTGTTATCCCTCCTGTTGATTTGGTAGTATTAAGCAATTAGAGTAATCCCAGCCACCAGAGTACCTAGAGCACTGTCACTAGAAGTCCACCACATACTTAGTCAGGAACCCCAGGAAGATCTATGACAGATGAGATGAGACTTCCTATATTTAGGGGAGATGGATCTGAAGATCCTGATCAACACTGGTTCCTATGTGAAGCCGTATGGAATATTAAAAATTTCACAGACGAAGTTGTCAAAAGAACCCAGTTTAGTACCACTCTAAGGGATCGCGCACTAAGCTGGTACATGAAGCTTTTTCAAGGACTTGCACAACCTACGCCATTGAATCAGATTAAGAATGCACTGATTGCAGAGTTCAAGAAACCCAAGTCGGAGTCATAATGTATTACAGAGCTGAAAGAGATCAAGTAGAAGGTGGCCTAACCTGTTTGGGAGTTCGATTAGAGATTCAAAACCTTAACAGGCCGATTGAATTTTCAGATCATGGATGAACATAACAAAGAATGGTTTATTGCTACCCTCTTACCACACATCAAAGTTCCTCGGATGCAACAGAAGATTTTTTCACAGTCTGAGGTGTTGGATATTGCCAGGAAGCTAGAATCAGCCCCTATGGGAGAATCCATCTCAGGTAAGAGTCAGATCTTGAGTTAGGTGACTAGTTTGTCTCTGTAGGTCGAAGATATGAAGAAAGACAAGGGAAAAGATAAATGATAAGACATATGGTGTGTCATATGTAGATCAAAAGGCCATGACAAGGAACACTATACCCTATTCAATGAATACTTGGCTTCTGGATATCCAAGCCCTTTGAAGCAAGTCACCTTACCTTGGCGCGAGGTATGTAGAAATAGACATCGCCTTGGTGAGTGCTACTACATGCAAAAGTATGTTCAGACACCTACAAATTTGTACTGTACATTCTATAAGTCCATAGGACATGATGATAGGGATTGTAGGGCTTACGCTCTCATGTATGAAAGGTCGAGAGAGATATATAAGATTCAAGGTGAAGTACATCAAGAAGGAAACACTACACAGTATAACTCTCCTGGGAGAGGAAACTTCAATCTTCACGGTGAATTCAGAGGAAGAGGACAAGGAGGAGGAATTCGTTGAGGCCAAGGACAGATCATCTATTATAAATGTGCACAACTAGGACACGTTGCAAGGGATTTTCAGAACCCTTGTACCACTTGCAACTATTGCAACTCGTTTGACCATGTTATAGAAGATTGTCCTGTGCTGCTAGCTAAGCTTCAGGAAAGACAAGGACCTCAACATAACCCGCAAGTGCAACATATATACACTGAACCTCGCGGAGAAGACCCTAGAGTGTCTGTTATAACCAGAGGAGGCGTTGTTACAGGAGAAGACAAAATGACCCAAGGGAAGAATACAAAATATTATGGAATCAAGAAAGCTACATAGAAGACACAAATGTTTGATGCAAATAAAGAAAGACAAATGTTTTAGGAGGCAAGAAAATAATTTAGAGGAGACCAAGGTTCCTCATCGAAGACAAGACTAGAAGCAAGAGAATATGGAATGCGTCTGGAATTTGATCAGTCTGCTTCACCCAAAGAAGAAAAAGAGCTAAGCAAGCTCATGGAATTTCTATATACTTGTATTAAGTTGATTCAGGATGAGAGCGTTGTAAAAAAGTTACAGAATTTAATCAGACAATATGAGCTAGGAAAGATAGACCCCTTACTTAATAGGGAAGTACACCAAATCGGTAAGAAGAGAAGGAAAAATAAGGAATTACATTTGAATGCTCAAATAGGAGAGTATGAGATAGATTATGTAGTCCTCGACTTAGGGTCGGAGGTCAATTCCATGACGAAGAAAAACTGGGCGCTGATGGGAAAACTGAAGTTGATCTATTCCCCTATCAGGATTAGGATGGATAATTAGCAAGCTGTAAGCCCTTTTGGCAGATTAGAACATGTCCATGTGGACATCGATGGAGTAAGAACGTTTTCAGATTTTGAGGTAATTGAAATAGTTGATGATAGTTGTCCTTACCCCACACTGTTAGGAATTGATTGGGCTTTCAATAATTCCACTGTGGTTGATTTAAAGAAAAGACATATGACTTTTGAAAGAGATGGCCTTAGGTTCATCGCACCTTTAGATCCAGATGAAGGTCAACATTACATAGAACCTATCAGAGAAGAAGACCACTCATATGCGCTAGAAAACATATACAAGCTAACAAATAGACAACATGATTACATTAATCCTATAGCCGATGGGAACCTAAGCTGGTGAAGTGATAACACATGTTCATCAGACTCAAAAGAAACACTGGAGAACTGGCAGAATAAAATGTATGAAGTATCTACAAGAAGATGTGCTAGATTAACCAGAGAAGTTCGCTAGATTGGCACAACAATAAGAAACTTACCCACCTTTGATGGTCTGAACCCTTTAGAAACCTTCTTGTCGGACTTTGAAGAGAGTGTGCCAATGCAACAAAGACTGTTGGTGATGGATGAGGCCCTAAAAGAAACCCCAACAAGATGGCGGGGGACACATAAACTTAACATTACATAATGGGTACAATGTAGTACCATGATGACAACGAGGTTCTGAACACAAGTAGAAGGCTGCGAAGTTCGCTATGTAGGTCGAAGCTGCCCAAAGGACCATGTGCGAAGCTGCGAAGAGGCCTGGAGCGATATTATGCAAGAGCAGTGGGTGCAAAAATTCATTAACACACTGGACACAACCCCTATCAACTGGTACCTTCAAGCAGAGTTGCGCCTCATCACTATAGATTGGAAAGGTATGACTCATAATTTTGTAACCACCTTCTTATTTGAAAGTCAATATCCTTCAGTAGAACAAGAATTACAGATTGTGAGACATAAAGTATTCGAGGAGGCATCTAACTTTCATTTGGAACAGGAAGAGGACGAATGGACTGCGCCTCTCCAGAAACTACAAGGCTGTTACAACATCAATGCTGATGAAGATGATGATCCTAGGAAGGTGAACATTGCAGAAAAATAAGGCCAAAGAGATGTGGAAGGACCAAGAATTGAGCTACCATTTATGGGACAACCTATTAAGATTAAGAAGGTCAATATTGGAACATAGCAGACACCAAAGTTTGCAAATGTTGGATATTACTGGGATGCTGCTACCATTGATAAAATTACAGAGTTACTGCATGAAAATCAGGACTTGTTTCCAACCAAGTTCACTGATATGAAGGGAATTAAAGGACCTATGGGAGATATGAGGATCCCTTTAAATCCAAATTCTAGACCATTCAAACAGAGACCATACAGACTGAACCCTAAATATAAGGAAAAAGTGAAAATTGAGCTCGACAGAATGTTGGAAGCAGGGATTATAGAACCTATGGAAGAGTCAGAGTGGATTATCCCTATGGTGGTGCAAGACAAGAAGATATGAGAGATCAGGATATGCGTAGACCTTAGAAATCTGAATGATGCATGTTTGCATGATCCCTTCCCTACACCATTTATTGACGAAGTGTTAGATAATGTGGGAGGACAAGAGGTATATTCTTTTATAGATGGATTTTTGGGATACCATCAGATCCGGATTGCCAAGCAAGATTTCCATAAAACCACATTTTCAACAGAATGGGGATCCTACCAATATACAGTGATTCCATTTGGATTAAAGAATGCCCCAACCATCTTTTCCAGGGTGGTGGTCGAAGCATTCAAGGAATTTCTGCATAAATTTCTAGAAGCATATTTTGATGATTGGACTGTTTTTAGTTTATTGAAGAATCATATTGAATGTCTAAGGCTAATGTTGGATAAATGCAGGCAATGTCAAATTGCCTTGAACCTAAAGAAATTTATTTTCTTTTCACCATTTGGAGTGTTGTTAGGACATATTGTATGTAAGCAAGGATTGGTGGTAGATCCATCCAAGATCGCCATTATAGTTGATATACCCCCTCTTATGTCAGTTAAACAGCTGTGCACTGCGTTGGGGCACACAGGCTACTATATGAAGTTCATTAAGGGATATTCTTAGATCACAACGCCCATGGAGAAATTGTTGAAGAAGGATTGTCGTTTTAGTTGGATATAAGAATGCCAAGAGAGCTTCAACACATTGAAACAAAAAATGGTTACTTCACCTATGCTAGTTTTTCCAGATTGGACCAAGGAATTTCATGTGCATGTCAATGCATCTTCCATTTCTTTAGGAGATGTGTTAGCATAGCCTAGAGGAGGATATATTGACCACATGTTAGCCTTTGCTAGCAGGAAGCTATCAACTGCTGAGATTAATTACACCACCACTGAGTGAGAAGGATTAGCCATGGTGTATGCATTACAAAATTTTTTCCACTACTTGTTGGGAGGACACTTTAAAATGTTTACTGATCATTCCGCGCTGAAATACCTAGTCAACAAGCCAGTGTTGGGGGGACAGATATGCAAATGGCTTCTCCTATTTCAGGAATATGATTTTGAGATCATAGTAAAGCTAGGGAGAATGAACAAAGATCCTGATCACTTGTCAAAGTTGGAACATGGTGAAGAGCTGACCAGTTTGGAGGATTCACTACTGGATGCACATCTACTGGCCATTAGAAATATCGATGACCACTTTCCAGAGATAGTCCAGTTCCTATCAACAAGGATGGCACCTAGTGAGTACACAATTCCTCAGAAGAAACAACTAGTAGTGCGCGTTGCAGACTTCTCACTTATAGTTGCACCTCTATACAAGATGGGACCAGATGAGATATTAAGAAGATGTGTTATGGAAGTAGAACGACCATTGATCCTCATAGAATCTCATGAAGGCGTCGTAGGAGGACATTATGCAGGAAAATCAACTGTGCATAAAGTTCTGAGAGATGGCCTTTGGTGGCCTACCTTACACAGAGATGCTAAAGAATACTCCAGAGCCTGTGATGTATGCCAAAGAGTTGGGAAACCACCGAGAAGAGATGAAATGCCATTAACACCACAAATGACCCTACAAGCATTTGATAAATGGGCCATTGATTTCATTGGAACTATAAACCCACTAGGAAAAAATACATGATCAAGGTACATAATTACTGTGACAAAGTACTTGACTAGATGGGCTGAAGAAAGAGAAGTCAAGGAGTATAGTGCAACTATATCTACATGCTTCATATTTGATGACATCATAACCAGGTTTGGATGCCCAGAGATCCTTATGAGTGATCAAGGTACACATTTCATTAATAATACAGTTGAAGCCCTGACTGAAGAATTTACATTCCACCATCAGAAGAGAACACCGTACCATCCATAAGAAAATGGGACAGTTGAAGCATTCAATAAGATTTTGGAAACAACACTAACCAAGATTTGTAGTGTGAACAAGGATGATTGGGATTTAAGAGTACCAGTAGTATTATGGGCCTATAGGACCACTTGCAAGAAACTAACAATGTCGACCCCTTTTAATTTAGTATATGGGCTTGAAGTTGTTGTTCCAATGGAATATTTGGTACCAAGCCTGAGAATTGTTGCTTTTACAGATATGGATGACCCTGGTGCTATTCAAGAGAGGATGGCACAAATGATTGAATTAGAGGAAGATATATTGATTGTAGGATTCCATCAGCAGGTTTAGAAGGAAAGAGAGAAGGCATATGACGACATGCACATTAAGACGAAGGCATTTAAACAAGGTGATCTAGTATTGATATATGACAGTAAGTTCCTAAAGCATCCTGGGAAGTTCAAAATGCACTGGCTAGGGCCATACGAGGTTTCTTATGTTACCAAGGGAGGAGATGCGCAATTGAAGACATTGAAGGGAGAATGGAAGGAAGGTTTAGTGAATGGGAGCCGACTGAAGTTGTACTATGACAACCAGCTGCCTCACAACTCTTAGTAGAAGCACGAAGAAAAGGGTCTAGGTACCAGGTGCAATTGGAACTGGGTAGAGGCTGCGCTATGCAGTCTGAAATCAAAGTAAAATAGGAAGCTGAGATCTGAAGTGCCTCAGGACGAGTCACAAGTGAGTGTTGGGGGCCTATTAGCCCTTCGTTATGGAAGCAAGCAAATATCAAGGAAGAAAAGGGAGAATGCAAACTTCGCAGAAGACACAGTGAGTGATACTGGGTCAAAGTGAGCAAAAGAGTAGAAAAAACAGAGTGAAGTAAGTCACTGGACGAGGATATTGGGAATGATAGATAAGAAATAAAGAAGGATCATGGACAAGTCAACAAGCGGAAAAATCCACTGTTGGATTCTTTGGAGCACCGCGCGATAAGGAAGGAAAGACAAGATGGCGAAGCCCTGAAAATACAGGTAAAGTTGACCTAGGGTTTTAGACACCTAGGGTTTTGGTATCTAGGGTTTTAGACACCTAGGTTTTGGCCTAAGGATGTCGATGAGTGATCGTAATGTATAAATAAAGGTCAAGAGGACCTGGTTTGGGTTGGTGTCAAGATTGCCATTGTTGTTATTGATCGATATAGTTGTTGTTGTGAGAGAATGTTGTTGTGAGAGAGGGAAGTGCTAAGAGTGAGAGCCTTCTGGTATTGTAAGATCTTCAGCTGGGTGCGAAGATCAACCCTGCAACTGGGTGGGAGGGGAGGGGAGAGAAAGAGAGGAGGAAAGAAGAGATCTTCTAGCCAAGAGCGCAGACAAGAACTGTATGATTCACCTTAATATATTATAAAGCACAATTCTGTGTACATAGCCCAATAGAGAGGGTGAACCATGTATATTTTGTGTTGTGTGTGATTGGTATTCTGTCTTTGTCAATTGATATACTTTGATTTCATTACTATTTTAGATCTGATAAGTAGATGTGTAGAGTAGATCCTATCTGATAAGTGATATATGAATGTTGTGTTGTTCTTGTATTAGATCCACTTGATATTCCCCCTGGTTGTATACATCTCTGTCCTGCAACCCCCTCATAACTGCTTCGGGTGAGACTCCATCTACTTCGCAGGTGTTTCCGAAAGGGCCTGTAGTTAGGGCTTGTTGGTGCGCTATTGGAGCTAAACCCTGGGTCTTCTCTTGTGCCAACAAGTACACTCATAACTTCACTTTACCTCAAGGGGTTACCTTCTAACCATCTTAAACCACTTTCCTTATTTTAGGGCTAACCCACTTCTAACAACTTGTCAACTTAGTAATTTATCCATTAAATTCATTATTTAAATGATTTATTTTGTATTCACTTTGAATTATAGTACACTCATCACTTCACTTTATTATTTACCTTTTAAAAATCTCTTAAACCACTTTGACTACTTTGACCTTTTGGGGCTTCTAGATGACTCATGAGGGTTCTCCAACTTCACATGGACATAACTCTCTAACCGTGAGGAGTTATGTGACGTTCCATATACCACTAGAAATGACATGACATTTAATATCCATATAGAATAGTATTACCTACAAATATATCAAAACACATACCATTATCCATCAAACAAACTTGGGTCTATTACCCAAACCTGGGTTCTCCAACTTTATTCAAGGGTTGACATCAATAACAACCAAACTTAATCAAAAAAAGATACACAATACAATAGAGACACAGATATACATGGCTCACCTAGTTTAGGCTACGTCCACCAGAGAAATTGCCAGGTCCTTCCTTTATTATTAACCAACAAATGAAGGGATACAACCTACAACACACCCATTGTAACTTCCTCTTATTTCTCTCACAGTCTCCTCTCTCAGAATACAATATTTGTAATGTTGCATAGCTGCAATACATTTCCCTCATAAAAGAGGGTTTCCTTCTAGGGAAAAAAACCCTAACATAACTTCTATCGTCATATCTGTGAATTTATAATGAACAGTCCATATTTACAATTAAATTACAATATACATTTACAAGGAAAATTTTCCTTCAGGGGCTCGCTTGCCCCCGGACCCTGCAGAGGGGGTAACCCCCCTCTGCACTTCCCCTCATGGAGGAGTGTACATTCTTCTGGGTTGTAGAGTCTTCATGGGGTATAAACATGGCTGAAAAAAAAGACCTCTGAATCAGGAAGATAATCAGGCTCCACAACCAACACCTAATGGTTGTCAGGATTTGCTCCTCCTGAGATGCAAATATATTTCCATCTACTTCTAGGATTTGAGATATTTCTTGGAGGAACATCTTTCTTTACTCAAATAATAATGAGAATATTTGAAGGCTCCTTGTTGGCTCATAATCCCTATCTTTCACAAGGATTAGTATATGGGGGGGTCTTTTGAGTAAAAAAAACTAGAACTTCTACAAAACAAATTTCAAGGCAAAGCATGTACTCGGACGCGTAATGCTACTAAGAACCTATTGTCACCAAGTCATTTTTTGACATGAGTAGATTTCCCCTTTCAATGCATCAAACTTAAATGAAAGGAATGAAAACCAAATTTCCAACTCCTATACCTTTTAGCATCTCCCCAGAAATGGCGCCAAAAGTGTCGAGCAATTCAATTGCTTAAATTGATTTACATTAAATTGTCAACCAAGGAGCTCGTAAGATTGTGAGATGCCAGAAAAATATATGCAGGAGTAGGAAACTAACTCTAAGCTAAGAAATATTAATTAAAAATGTCAATAAAAAACATTGAAATCATATAATATTATGCTATAGGTCGAGTCCTATGGATTTTCAACTATCTCTTGGATTCTCAGGGTTAACAACATTCATATCTCTGATGCACACCACACTCGGTCAATTACACTTGCATAAATGAAATTTCATAAATGAAAGGCTAAATAATTAAACTAAGGTCAATGGACTTGTATTTCAACTATTAACCACATTCCTTTGGTTGACAAGCAAGAGAATCAATTAGTTTTGTGATCACTAAATAAACTCAACCTTCAATGCCTAACTCTGTAGGGAAATCACACTTGCATAAATGAAAGAGTATAAAGGAATGAACAATAACTGAAATGAACAACTAATGAAATAAATTCACACAAAAAAAGGAATATATTTAGGAAGCGCATACCAAAGAGAGGGGGGCCTACCTCTCTTGGAATATGTTGTCAAGAAAGACTACAATAGAGAAATCTTGATGTGCAACAACAAACTCTTTATTCCAGCATCAAAATGAATACAATGATCCTTCTCTTCAATATGTAACTCCATGTTCGCCTTCAATTCTCTAACTATCTAACTCTCTAACTCCTTAACTATCAAGATGAATGATATCCTCTCATCTTTATACATATAGCTTCTCCTTCACAAAAATAAAAGGAGTTACAACAAGATGAGATCAAATCCTAAACGTGTGGATCTTTTCACCACCAAATATTGGATTTGATATAAGATATTTTGAATAAGATAATAACATCATATTCCATGAGATCCATGTACCCAAATTTGTGGATAAGGGTCACAACTTGGCCAAATCACTTAGACACATAATTGCAGGCTAGTTACCAGAATGACCAGTATTGGAAATCTCAACATAATCCCCTTGTTTTGCAGTTTTTGTGGATTTTCGATGAGCGTCGCCTAAATGACCCTATTCTTCACAAAACCCAGATTTTATATTTTCGATATTCCTCTTCATATGTTCATAAATGACCTGTATAGTTTGACTACCAGAACTGGCAATTAGCTGCAAAATTGCCAACACAACTACTGAATTTCACAAGTAAGTTAGGAAACCATAATATCTACTCTAAGTAATCATCAAAGCATGGAAAATCAACTATTTTAGTGTAATTATTCCATGTGAATCTCATATAGGGTAGAAATGGACAAATGGGGAAATATGAGTGATGAAGGGAATTATGATGGAAGGGTAAATTAAATGAAAAATGACTAAATGGCATCATAAAATGTGTTATGTTTGAGGTCCAAAATAGAGGACTGGTTTTATCCTTAGATTTGGTGATTTTTGTAAGCTATTGAGAGGATTGATTTTTCCCTCATAATTTCTGAATTTGACAAGAGTTATATAACATAAATTTTGTGTCTCATATGTGTCGATGATTCATCTCTAATCTTGTGGTTTACACTGCTATATTTTTCAGTCAATAATTTTAGAGTAAACTTGTTCAGTGATAACAACTAGGGTTTATTGTTCGCTCACTAGGAAGGAATTTTCAGATCTGAAATTAGTCATATAGAGTTGCATGTGAAAATTGACAATGTGAAGAAAATGGGGGAAAATAAAAAAGATTCTATTGCAAGTAGAAAATTACAATGGTGGATCCATACCTCTAAGTGATGAGATTGCTCCAAATAATTTCTCCTTGGGGTCTATTTCTGTGAAGGCTCAATGGTATTCACTGGCTTCTTCTCAATATTCCACAAGCAAATTGAGCTAGTAGAACTAAAGGTGCAAATTAGGCAACCTTTTGAATCAGAATAATAGAAACACATTGTCATAATTTTTCTACTATGCACAAATGTGATAAGATATATTACCCTATGTGAATGAGGCCTTTTTATGGGTTTCTTGGTCCTCCCTCAATTTTTTACATGAATAATAGGTTAATACTCTTGATATTTCCTAAAATTTTATGCATTGGGCACACCATGAGTGATCAAATTTGACAAAATCAACTTAGGAGAAATGTCATGTCCCATTTGAAGGATTACCTAACGTACAAGGCATGGAAACTACCTAAATTCAAATACTCAATATATCTTGAATCCATTAACTCTAAAACCACTCGAATTAACACAAGCATACAATTAAATAATGTAGCAAAAATAAGCACGTATATACTCATTTGACCCATAGAATCCATTTAAAAATTCATTCACAATTCTAAGTTGAACTTAAATCATAGAGTTATAAATATATATTTAAGATTAGATATTGAACACTTATGTTTTCACCAATATGGTCCAGTAAATTGTCTATGTACATAAAAAAATTCCACCGAATCATATGCATCCACTACAAATTTCACCCCCAACCTAAGCTATGAGGTCACCAGGGGGGAGGAAACTAGCTACAAACTCATAGGTCACTCACCCAACCCAATTTCCCTTAGGTTCAACCCATTTGTTAAGTTAAACACTCCAGGAAATCATCCAGCCATCAAACAATCATGGCATTCTCATCCACCTCCAACATAACACATCTCCTTTCTCTACTTAATATTACATTAAAAGTATTGTCCTTTCTAGTGTTCTTAGTGTAGATATGAAGAACCAATCTTGTTGTTTATCTTCTAGAATAACCTAGTAGAATTATACCTTCGTTCTAAGGCACCCAATGAGAAACAATTAATAGGGAAAGGGATTTTTTCTAAAAAAACCCAACCTTTATGCTCTCCTATAACCATTCATATTTCTTCCCAAGTCCATGGATTTATTTTCCATAACTGGTTTTGGTCATTTTTAGTTTGTGTCTTAGTCAAAAACATGAGTTTGCAACTTTTAGAAATTTAATGGTGCTTGAACATGAAAACGGTGAGTGTGAATGAGTCAAGTCAAACTAGAATGTGAAGATCATGCATTAGAATGGGGGAGGTTTACATTTCCATGAGGATTGGGTCTCTTACACTTCCCCATGATTATTATACCCAACCCTTATGGTGTCATAACTATGCGAGGTAGGATTCCTCACCAACCACCACATGTATTAAATGATTGGGTTTTAAGTCAAATATGGTGGACAAGATTTAAATAAAGCACATGATTAAAATATAGGAGTTCTTAGGTAGCATAGGATTATTTCCACCTCTTTCATTTCCCCCATTTCCTCTTCCTCTCTAGTGGATTCATATCCCCCCTTGTACTCTTTGCAACTACCTTGGACCTTTATACTAATTTTCTAAATAATACTTACATATATTGAACATACCATGGAATCTCTACCACATGGTACATAGAAAGTATAATTACTACAATTACATGCCTATCCATTCACTAGTGGGACTGTTACCCTCTTAAGGGTAGAAATCTTTTGATACATTTACAATGGTATCATGTACCTACCTACATGAGATATCATGCATCTCTCAGTAGATCAAGACAAAGTCCTTTCTTTCTCATATTGAGACATGATTCCTGACCCATGACGTTGCTTATTTCAGATGCTCATTTATCATATATATCTTGATGGTCCAAGTCACTTCATATATACTTCATGTGTAGTACTTACCTAGGCATGATGATATAACCTCCTGACACGTTGTGAAGTTGTGGTTACCTTACGACTATTGATTATAATTCCATAACATACAAAATTTTATCACTTGCATCGAATTACCTTGGGGAACATATCTCTTGTCAGAAGTGTGTCCTTCTTAAGATGACTCGTACCACTATGTGTTTAGACTATATAGTGAAATACACATCCTAACCATACTAAGCATCTTCCTTCTCCCTAAGTATCACTCATCTCCAACTGCATTAAAAAAATTCCATCTTGTCATGTATGATCTCCTAGAGGTCAAAAGGAAAGGTCATAATTAAAACCCTGAATCAAATAAAGCCATAAATTCTAAGAGGTGAATATCAAAGCAAATAAAGTACAACTACTTCACTATGCCCCCCTCCCCCCTTCAAAGTTCTAAGAGAAAAATGCTTATATAAAGAAAAAAAGGATATAGAAAAAAAATGATTAATCAAAAGAAAAGAAAGGGGAAGTGTGTGCATAGAAAAGTAGTAAAGCTACCTCTAGAAGGATACTATAAAAAAAATGCCTAGCAAAAATAAAGCTAGAGGCATAAAAAGATGAAAAAGGTGACCTATGGATGTCTAAGACTTTGAGAGTCATCACACGGATTATCCCCTTTCCATTTTCATCACTAATTTCATTAATTTCCTATCTTCTACTTGAAAACTTAGGAAATATGTGTAATATACCAGATATAAAAAGTATGCAGAACAAAAATAAAATGCTAGAAATGGAAGAATAATAGTAATATAACCAGCATAATCTCCACAATAACACATAAATGATATAAGAACAACAACATAAATAACACTTTGATTCAGAAAGCAATGTTCACGGGCCTCTTCGAGGGGGAAACCTCCAGTCGAGCAACGCTCTATTACAATAATCTCCAAGCTAGGGTTTTCATACAGTTGACCCTTATTTATACTAAATATGTCTATCAAGAGAAGCATCTAGATGAAGATCCTTCTAGAAGCAGAAGCTTCTATTAGGTCTTCTTACATCCGCCTTATTCTATTTTATTGAAAGGCCTTATTAATATTGACCTTTATTACATCTGAATATATTGCTCTACCTATGTGCGGGTTAGGACCCTAACATGTCCGACCCCTTAAAAATGGCCTTGTCATCAAGGCTTGAGATGTGGAAACTGCTGCAGAATGGTAGCTGGTTCCCAAGTGGCATCTGCTGGAGTTGTATCTTTCCACTAGACTAGCACTTCCTTGATGGTTCTCTGATGCAGGGGACGCTCACGCTGGTCCAAAATTGCTTCTGGCTATAGCCAAATGGATCCTTCTTCAGCTAACTCGGGAAGGTTGGTTTGAATTTGGCACCTAGTTCCAATCACCTTCTTTAAGCATAAAACATGAAAAACAGGATGTATCTTCGAATGACTGGGCAAAGCTAACTGATAGGCGACTTGTCCCACATGCTTGAGAACTGTATAAGGACCATAAAATTTGGGCGCTAGCTTCTGACAATGCTCGGCCTTGAGGGAA
>SNQJ01S0175987.1:0-20026 GCA_010110895.2 Picea sitchensis | reverse complement strand
AGTAAAATATCCAGCATAATCTTCACAATACACAGAAATGATATACGAAATAGCAATAGAAGAACACTTTGATTCAGAACGCAATGTTCACAGGCCTCTACGAGGGGGCAACCTCCAGTCGAGCAACGCTCTGTTACAATAATATCCAAGCTAGGGTTTTCATTCCCTCGACCCTTATTTATACTAAATATGTCTATTAAGAGAAGCATCTAGAGGAAGATCCTTCTTGAAGCGAAAGCTTCTATTAGGTCTTCTTACATCCGCCTTATTCTATTTTATTGAAAGGTCTTATTAATATTGACCTTTATTACATCCGAATACATTGATCTACCTATGTGCGGGTTAGGACCTTAACATCCTTCCTATCTCCCCACTGCCTCACTCAAGCGATATCCAGAGCTTCGATCCTAGCAATAGATCTGGGAGCCAATCCTCTAAACCACTTCCTCACCTCACCATCCAGGCTCTGGACAAAGAATCTCATCCAGACATCTTCATTTTCAATGTTCAGGTTGTCTGCATAACTGTAGAAAGCAGCCAGGTGCTCTTCCGCAGTTATGTCCCCTTCCCCAGTGAACTTGGGCATATACTTCAAGTAATCTCCAGCAGGGAGAGGTTTCATAGGATGGGGTAGGATTAAGGGAGCATATCTGGCAGCGACTATGGCGTCCATTATATTTAGAGGGGGATTAGCATCAGCCATAGGAATATTAGGTGGAGGAGAACTTGGAGGAGAAGGGGTGTGAACAGGGGATATCGGGAATCAGATTCTCAGTGGAATGGGAAACAATAGGGGATTTAGGGAGCCGGCTAACGGGCTTAAGTCAGCGGACGCTCCTCTTTGTGCAGAAGTGGCAACAGTAACAAGAGGAGGAGTGGTAAATCTAGGCATAGGGAAATATTATGTGGTCCTAGTTCTATGCCAAGGTACAGCTTCAGAGGAGAGGGGAGTGACAAGGATTTGTCCCTCCGATCCGAGACCAGGAGGGGAAAACTCAGCAGGAACACTCCCAAAATTTAGGAAGCGAGAAACTTCAGAAAAAGGTCTGTTAAGAAACTGAGGAGGAGAAAATGGAGTTCCTACAAAAGGAGACGGCGGATTACCTAGTTCGGCGGTGGAAGCTTCTCCTTCAAAGGCCTTTCCTTTTCTGAGAACCACCTCCGGCTCAGTTTCAGGTGTAGCTAGAGGCAACTGTGGATGGGACCGCGTGTGCCTGCCTCTGAAAGCCACAATTATCATGGCATGTTCGCCAAAGTGGAGTCGTCACAATGGAGTCGTCAGGTGCACAGTAGCAATCTTCAAAGGCTCCGATACCTGATGCACCTTCAGAATCAGAGGCTCAATGTCGTTCAATTCCGAGGAAAATTTTCAACTTCAATCCCCGGCAACGACGCCAGAAATGTTAGCATCAGAAGTCACTCCTGGATTGCTTACAGGGGTAGAGCCTAACGCCCATCAGTTTTATGTCACGATAATTTTAATGGGTGATCAAATGGGTAGAGACTCGGGAAGGTATCACTCTAACTCGAGAACTGAGTCCAATATGTAAGGAACAAAGGAGGCCTTGATCTAACTTCAGTCAGTGAGTTGATTTAAATATGAGCAGGTTGAATAATTGGTGAGGGGAGTGAGAAAACTACCTCAGGCAACAGGCCTTTCAGTAGTTTGTAGAAGAAAAACTTTGAATGCAAGATCCTCTTGGTTCAGGGCTTCGAGAAACTGAAAGGGGGGACTTGACTGGATCCTCCAATTCCAAGTCGTCCAGTGCTAAGAAAATCACAGGGACCAATTAGAAACAATGCAATTGTTACAGTGATCCAACCTACATCATCCTATAACAATTACAACTCGACTGGATCCTCCAATTCTGATCTGCTCTAACACGGTGTAAACAAAGACGTGAAAGAAACTAACATTCATAAGGCAAGAAGTCTCAAGAGTCCATGCATAACCAGAATAACAGTGCTTCATTAAAGTTTTACAACCGAGAGTCTCGCTCAACCATCGATGGATTACAAAATACAAAGACTGAGTCTATATACTCAGAAAAATTCGCCTAACAGAGGCGTGCTCAGTCATCCAAGGCGTGGTGTCCCTTCAATCAAACTCGGACGGATATTCTTCGTCAGACTCCACCTTAACTGTGCATGGCTCCTGCAAGGGGATTAGTTGAGCCATTAAGTGTCGAGTTAGCGTGTGCAGACCTCTCTGGCTAGTCGAGGACTTGACATGGCGTCTTTGGAAAAAATCAGTACACAGGACCTTCTCGGGCAGACAACTTGCCAGATCCTCCATACTTTACGCTTAATGAGTGAGGAGAGGTTTCAACCACCCCCTCTCACCTTCATTTACTCTAATCGAGAACCAAGATTGAGATTGAATTAGATGGCACCTGGAGATCGTGATGATCCCTTCTGTGACTAAACCCGATGCCTTTGGCCCCTCTTGCACAGCTCTTTTATTTGCCAAGTGACCATGGGTTGTGACCCTGCGTTTATTCTCAAAGGCGCTTTCGGTGTTCGTGAATAGGAAGGATTTTATCCTTGCTTATCACAGTCGCGATGAGTGAAACGCCGAGATGGCTTAATTGGGTGCCACGCGTCCCTCTCAGATCTGACGGTCCTGAACTCACTTGGCGATACTGTGGGCCTGGGTCCTGAACGCTCTTGGCACTTCGCTTCTCGGGGATATGAAGGAGCTACTCCTTGTGCTTTGAAGTCGTGACGGGCGAAAAGGCAAGGAGCCTAATCGCGCACCAGGTGTCCCCTTTGGATGAACGGCTGAGATTGCTCCAGGATACCGCGGGCCCAACTTTGTGCGTTTTCGGCGCTTCGAGGTTCAGGGTTTCAAGATGTAGCACGACATGTAACCCTCCCCTTTCGAACTCCCGAATGCCGAAATATCGACGTGACTAGATCTTGTGCCACGCGTCCTTTGGATGGACGACTGTTATCCTCTCCTGTATGCAATATGGGCGCTATCCATCGCGCTAATCTCGGCGCAACTCCGCTAACCGCAATTTCCCGCCGACCGTCGATCTGCTCCTATGGATGAAACTGGACCATCGACAATATAATTTCGCCCGCTTACTTGCTTGGAAGCCTGAAACGAGATTTTTCCATGCTGCGCTTGGGCGCTTCTCGTGAAATTTGCAGACCTGAATACTCTTGTGCCCAGGACAAGAATTGTTACTAACAGATTTTTCGTGAACCAGGTAATGGTTGAACTCCTGCACAGAATTTGAACAGTTGAAACCAATTGAACTCCCAAAACCATATTGTTGAAACATTTTCAACAATATCCAGCTTGACAACAATTTTACCTGATAACTTGCCCATATTCATTCATCGCCTTTTTTGCAAGCCAAGAGAAGCCAAACACCACCACAACTTCTCTAACAATATTGGTTGTGTGAACATGTCTGCACAGTTTTCTCCAGTATGGACCACTCCACCTCCTCTGAATCAACATAATCATAGACTAAATCATTGCAACCATTGTAGGTGATACTTGTGCCTCTAAAATACTAAAACGCCCATTTTCAATGATCTTTACCTGGTTTTTCCATGTGTCCACTAACAACACCAAATGCATGTGAAATATTTAGTCTTGAACATTTTATCATAAACAACAACCTTCCCACTGAAATTAGCATATGGTACACGAGACATATAATCATTTCTTTCCTTACTATCAGGACATAAACTTGAAAAAAACTTATGATAGAAAGCTAAATGAATATTTATTGGTTTCACATTGTTCATATTGAACCTCATCAATATCGTCTCCATAGACTTCTATTGTGACAACCATAGCTTACCATTTTTCTGGTCTCTGTTTACTTCTATGCCCAAGATTTTTTGTGTTGCTCCTAGATCCTTCATCTAAAACATCCTGGCCACTTGAGCCTTTAACCTATTGATCTCAACCATGATTTGGATTACAACAAGCATATCATCAACATATAACACCAAGATAATGAATATTCCATTGAAACTTTTGTAGTAAACACAATGATCATACTCATTTCTAGTAAAATTTTGGCTCATCGTGAAGGAATCAAACATTTGTACCATTGCCTAAGTACATTTAGGCAATACAATGATTCCCTGAGTTCGCAAACAAATCTCCCTTTGCAATCCTGAACAACATCTAATTGTTCCATGTACATATCTCTCATAGTGATGATTTTGTGGGCAATAGGATCCCACAATCTACATCTCTTATCTCCATCATTATAACCAACAGAGATATTAAACTTGCAAAGATTCAAAGGTTGTGATTCTGAAAATGGCTTACAGTTTACCAGTACTTGCAGCCCCAACCCTTTATTGCTCATATGGCCCAATCGCTAATGCCATAAACAAGTAGATGCCCTTGCTTCCTTAGATACCAGTGTTGCTTCATTTAATTGAGTTCTTCCTTCCATTTTGTAAAGATTTCCAATCTTTGTAGCCTTCGTAACCACCATGATGCCCTTGGACACTTTCAATGCTCCACCTTGACCTGTAAACTTATAACGTCCAGAATTCAAAACTCCCAAAGAAACTAAATTCTTTTTAATATTTGGTTCATGTATAACATCCATGAACGTTCTTAAAATACCATCAAACATGTTTATCTTAATGCTCTCAATCTCAACAGTTTTACAAGAAATATCATTTCCCATAAAAACATCGTCATCTATAAATTGGTAAGAAGAAAACCAATTTCTATGTGAACACATGTGATGGGAAGCACCAAAATATAACAACTATACCATGTATTTCATTGTTGGGTTGGCACGTTAATTAAAGGTTTTAAACATAGTTTTTCAAACCCCTTCATTTTTTACTTATCCCATATTGCTTGGGATTGTAAATCGAAAAGGATTTTTAAATGCAATATCCATGCCTTTTAATCGAATGTGAAGTTTTGGTACCACGTTGAAGCCATGTGGTAGATTGGATTGCAAACTTTTTGGGATTATCATTCATGCATCTTGGATCGAAGAACAAACAAACCCTATCATGTATTGCTTTCTGATTGGTCCATGTGTCAAAATTCCGTACAGGTCCAATCAGCAGGGTGACATCAACATTGTACCTTTTTTGCATTTTTTTACTTGTTTGCCTTTAACTTCGACCGGACATATATTTTGTATACGGTATCCATTTGACCCCGTTCAAATTGCATTGGAAATATCTTGACGATCTCTTCAATGTGTAGACATTTTCAACAAAATTTGAGACCATCTAATTGGATCAGTTGTGTGGATCCTCCTATGTTATGACTTAAGGGGGAATATATAGGGCTAAATGTATATGATATGACCCCAAGTGGGGGCATATATGGGGCTAAATGTACATATAATGTGTAAATATACATGTAAAAGGGTTGGTCTAATAGTAAAGGGGCTTCATGTGTAGTGTGTGAATAGATATATATAGAGATCATGTATTCATTATTGTAGACATGTGAATTGTGATGTATGAAGGTATTTTGTTATGTTGAGGAGGTTCTCCTATTGTTTAAGGAGTTATTGTGTAACTCATGTTTGTTATCTATATTGGAGTTGTGCCCCACGATCACATTTTTTTACATGGTGTGTACTTTCGTTCTGTTATGATATCTTAAGCATTTGGTTCATTACATTTGGTATCAAAGCATCGATCCTAGGGTTTTACTTCCTCAAGCAAGTCATCTTGGTACTTTCTCTATAACATTTTTGGGGGGCCACTTCAGAAAGCGAAACTTGGAGGTTGTTTAGAAGACATATCAGGGTACTTGTGGTACAAATTTCGGTTTCTGGGTCGTACTTTCGAAGATACACCCTGTCAAAGATAGGGTTTTTGACTAGTCCTATAACTAGTATCAACCATGTGTTTCCAGTAAACAAACATATTTTCTTCATAGAGAATCAAAAATCCATGAGACCAGTTGATTGGAAAGAGGAAATTTCGTAGTATTTTGGGTGCGAATTTCAAAATTAGTCATCCAATATTGGACACGTGGCATTTTGTATAAGTTTGCTCTCCAAAATAGACCAAAATTTAGAAAAGTTTGGGAAAGTTACCATAAATTTCATTTGGCACATCCAATTTTGCTTAAACATGTGGTCTTGCATAGAAGACATTTTAGAGTATTACAGGTCGAAATTTCAAATTCATAGGGGCCGAAATTTCAAATATACATCAGAAATAAGGTCAGCCAGCAAGATAGACTCCAAATCAGGGTTTCAAAGGTATGTTCACTTAAAACTATCATACTTTTTTGCTGGGATGTTTGATTGAGTTAATTCAAATTGAAAGAGAAAACATAGAATATAATATTTGAACAAGGATTATAACTATTTGACATCATTATCCTTAATATATTGAGGTTGGAAGTTGAGGATTGTAGTTAGACCTCAATTAAGAATCAATGGAAATACTTGACTTTACAGGAGATGAAGATAAAGACAAAATCAATGCTATGGAATGGTTGAGGGTTGTAAAGAAATATGATATGAATCCTTCAAGAGAAATTTTTTATTTGTTTGGTGAAGCTCAAAAGTGGTGGATAATTATGGATAAGGATACAAAAATGGAGGCAATGTATACAATTCAAGATGAGTTAAAAGAAGCAAAAGAAAAACTCTCCAAATTTCAAAAGGAGAATGAAGAACTAAGAAGATATATCATTAAGAAATATGATGAGTTTTCCAAGATGTAATCCATTAATAAATGACTCATTTAGAAGGGTTAAAAACATAAAGAAAGAAAACATTAGCGATGGAAAATTGGAAAAAAAAATAATTCAAGGGAAAATTTGCAAAAGAAAAATGAAATATGTAGATTATGAAACCATAACAAAAAAATATTAGATGAGGTTAATAGATTGAAAGAAGAGAAGAAGAATTATCAAAATCAAGAAGAAACAAGGATCTTGGATGAAGAATCTACCAAAATAATTGAAGAGGAAATTTGCAAGAAGGTTGAGGAATCCCTAAATATTGATGAGGTAAAATCAGAAATGCAATATAGAATTGAAGGACGTTAAAATTTGATAGATGGTGTCACATTGAAGCTTCAAAAGGAGAAAGAATACAATATTCAAGAAGTTCAACAAAAGATACTTGAAGAAATTGAACTCCATCTAGAGGATGTACATGCCAAATATGATGGTATTATCTTCAAGTCTAGAGTAATTAATGACCAAGCAAATATGATCGAGGATGACATTGCCTTTGAAGAGAATATAGATGAAATGGGTGTGTTGAGTGAAGAAAAACAATCAAATGTGAAACCATATCGACACCCTTATTACCAGGAAATATTTCAAGGAAGAAAAGAAGGTCGATATCAGCGTTATCAAGGAAGAAGATGGAATACTTGTCAATATCCATGGAACAAGGCATCACAAAACCACTCTTCAACAAGCTATTATCAGAGACCAACAACAACTACAAATTGGAGAAGATTCAAAAATAATACATGGAATCAAGGGAAAGAAAATTATGCAACAACTAGCCACCAAGGATTACGACCGAAAAGAATTGATTTTGGATGGATGAATCATCATCAATGGAAAGAAGAAAGCAGGAACATAATAAAATCATATTACTTGGTTTCATCACATGTGAAGCCTTTAATTGCAAAGCTTCGAGGACAAATATATTTGAAGGAGAGTACTATGTTATGACCCAAGGGGGGCATATATAGGGATAAATGTATATGATATGACCCCAAGTGGGGGCATATATGGGGCTAAATGTACATGTATTGTGTAAATATATGTAATAGGGTCGGTCTAATAGTAAAAGGGCTTCATGTGTAGTGTGTAAATATGCATATATAGAGATCATGTATTCATTATTGTAGACGTGTGAATTGTGATGTATAAATGTATTTGGTTATTTGGAGGAGGTTCTCCTATTCTTTGAGTTATTGTGTAACTTATCTATCTTGGAGTTGTGTTCCACGCTCACAATGTTGTACATGGTATGTACTTTTGTTCTATTATGATAATTTAAGCATTTGGTGCATTACATCCTAGATCAATCATCCCCACTAAGAAGTTTTTGGACCACCAAAAGTATGATTTCATCCAAAAAGTGAGAGTACAGCTCCCTCACTTTTCTAGTTTCCATCCATCATGCATTACTTGGAAGAATTTATTTTATACCCACACATATATATTCCACATCACCTCTTCATGAAGTCCTCACCCTCCTGTCAAGAATAACATATTCCTGCAACTCATCGAGATATTCAGGAACAAAATCATCAACAGAAGGAACTTGAACATTCTCACCTTGATCCATGATCATAGGAGGCTCATATAGTTTCAAATTTTCAATATTAACCATGGAATGCATCTGCATATATGGAGGTAATTCTAACTGAAAAGCATTGTCACCAACCTTTTCCAAAATTTTAAACATACCATACTTGATTAGCTTGAGATTTTTACCTTCACCTTTAATGCATTATTTGCTAATGTATAGCCAAACTTGATCAACAACTTGGAAAAGATGATCAACGGATGCTTGTCATTCCTAGCCTTATACTTGGCTTGGCTCCTTTCCAACTATTCATGTACAACTCAATGAATCAATTGGATCTTCTAGATGAACTTATTGGCTTTGTATGCATCATTAAGTCCATCCACCACTAAATCTTTCCCAAAATTGAAGTCCAAAGGAGACTTGGACAAATATCCAAAACATGTATGAAAAAGAGACATTCGTGTAAAAGAATGTATGGCATGGTTATAGGCATGTTGTACATAATACAATTGCTCATCCCAAAGTTAAGGATGTTTGCTACAATATCCTTGGAGTAAGTGTATCATTGTCATGTTGACCACATATGTTTGTCCATCGATCTGTGGATCAAAAGAAATGCTCTTATTAAGCTTAGTGTCCATTGACCCCCAGAAAGTTTACCAAAATTCCCCATGAAAGAAGGAATCTTGATCAGATACAATAGATGTGGGAAAACCAAAATGAATCCAAACATGTTGGAAGAACAAATGTCTAGTCTTTTCTCCTGTCACATGTTTCTTACAGGGCACTAAAACACGCATTTTGCTAAATTTGTCCACAACAAAATTCATAGACACACTTTCCCATCGATGAGAAGGTACAGGATGTGGCATATACAAACCCAATTTTATGTTACTTGGTTTGTTCGTGGCACACATGACACATTTTTTTACATATTTGGACACAATTTCATACATCTGAGGCCAATAACAATAGCGTTGTAACTGAGCTATTGTTTTTCCTACACCAAAATGACCAAAAATGAGAGAAGTATGTGCTACTCTGATTACATGCACTCTCTCATCTCGTGGAATACACAATTTACCAAGATGATATAACTTGTCATGTATATGATAATCTAATTCTCCTACTTTAGTACCATGGATTAGCATATTGTTCAATATAACTTTCATGAGCTAATTAACTATGTTGTAAAACAATGGATGCATTAACAAAAGGTCTTGATAACATATCAACAACTTTGTTTTGTATACCTTTCTTATATCCACGAGAAATGACGTGACTACTGTAGCTTGGTTTGTGATTGGAGATACTACAAAGGTTGATGATCTATATGGATGATTGTTTATTTTCCCATCAAATAGTAGTTCCACTTCTTCACACTCTGAACCAAAGCATACAATTCTTTGTCATAAGTAGGATAATTTCTTACAACAACAATGAAGGTCTCGGGATGATAATGAACTGGTTTCCTCCTTTGAAGTTTGTATTAGCATTGCTCCCATGGAGAATCACTTGCATCAGTTTCAATCTCGAATGGTTGTTGTAAATTCGGCAATGCAAGAATTGGGGTCGTATTGATCTTCACTTTCAAAGCCTCGAAAGTTTTTTGTTGTTTACCTCCCCACTGAAAGACACACTTAGTACTTGTCAAAGCATGTAAAGGAGATGCAATAAACGAAAAGTTAGCAATGAAATTCCTCTAGTACTGAACTACCCCTATGAAGCTCCTAACTTCTATTACATTATTAGGTTGAGGCCACTTCATAATGGCTTCAACTTTAGAGAGATCAATTTCCAATTCACCACCTCCTAGTATATAGCCCAAATAAACTAAAGTGTCTTCCCAAATTCACATTTTGACATCTTTAGGCACAATTTCTCCTTTTTCAAAACATCTAAGACTTTCCTAACATACTTGACATGATCTTCCCGACTTTCACTAAAAATTAGTATCTCATCTAGGAAGACTATTACAAAATCATCTATGAATGAATTGAATACATCATTCATCACCTGCATAAAAGTATCAAGAGCATTACAAATCCCAAAAAGGGCATAACCAGCCATTCAAATAAACCATGTTTTGTTTTAAAAGCAGTTTTCCAAAAATTATCTTCAAAAATCTTTATTTGATGATAACCACTTTTTAAGTATAACTTAGTGAAATAAGTTGCATTTTTCAATTGATCCAACAAATCATCAATATGTGGAAAAGGGTACTAGTTCTTCACCGTGATTTTTTTCAATGCTCGGAAATCCACATGCATTCTCCATGTATCGTCTTCCTTTGGTACCAACACAATGTGTGATCTGCATAGAGAAGTACTTGGTCGGATGACTTCTTTCACGAGCAACTCTTGAACTTGCTTCTTTATTTCTTCATTCTCAAGCACAAATAACCTATACATGCCAATGTTGGGAAGAGGTGCATCTTGTTGCAACTGGATCTCGTGTCGTATCTCTCTCCTTGGAGGTAATCCTTGTGGTTCATGAAACACTTCATCGTAGTTAGAAATAATCTTAACTAATTCATCTTCATATTTAGGTTCACACCCTTTGAAAGCTTGGGATTTGTCATCGTCCTTAGCTTTTACAATCATGAGTACTTTCTTGCATTTACAAGCTTGTTCATTTGTCCTATAGAAACAAGAGACGAGTCAGTCTTCTCATGATGGGTCTTACGATATACTCAATCCCATCATTTGTAAGACGATACTTGTTCTCCTCCCTATAGAAGATAGTTTTATTTTCATACAAATAAGGACTTCACAAAACAATTCCACAAATATCAAGTGGTACCACATCTAATTCTACCTCATCAATGAACTTAGAGGTGATTGCAAATATGAGCTCACATTTTTTGGATACTTGTTATTTAGCATCTTCACATACCCATCCTAAAGGATATGGTTTTGGATGAAGCATAGTTTCAAGTCCCAATGTCTTAACAATTTCTTCATAAATGAGATTAGCTTGTGAACCACTATCAAAGAGTGTATCAATCTTTGTATGTTTTGAGATGACTCTAATATGGAATAGTTCACTTCTCTTCCTTTCATAATGCATAGTTTCTGATTTTAAAGAATGAGTATTAGAACTAGAACTAGAACTAGCAAAAGAAGATGTTCCTTATATGCCCATGGCCATGATCTTGGTTTCATCACCTGAATTTGTTCCAAGCTCATGTTGGATTGTAGTAGTGGTCTTATTATTACCCTTCTTATTTACGAACTTCTTTGGTCTTAGTCTGGATGAAGTTTCCAACACTTGGCCTCATCATGTCCATTCTTTTTTCAATGTGAACATGAATACTTCTCATCTTATTTCTTCATTGTGGTTGTTCATTTCATTTTACTCTTTTCGTTGTTTTTGCCTACAAGTGGCTGAACTTCTTTCTTTGAGAAGTTGTCTTGTATATTCTTTCCAATTGACTTAATATGAGTGGCTTGGACACAAACTTTATCAAGATTAGTTGGGTTAGTCATAAGAATAGTATGTCTCAAGTAATTATGCAACCCACCAATATACTTCAAAAGAGTTTATTGCATATAGAGAGGAATGTCCAATTTTAATGTCTTCTTTCTAAACTCTTGAGTATAATCTTGCAAATTATGTCCTCTATTTTGCCTTAGATTATGTCAATCCATTATTGTTTGTTGCATATACCCTAAAGGATAAAATTGTTTCTTTAATGCAATTGTGAATTCATACCAAGAAGATATCATTTTACCTTTCTTAAGAAGATATGATTGAGTCTKACTMTCCCACCAGATCAATGTTGTGCCTCCTAATCGRAGAGTAGATAGTTGGACTTTTGTTTCTTCGTCCACAATTCTTTCAACCCTACAATATACTTCAATTTGTTTGATCCAATTATCCAATTTATCTACATTAAGCTCTCCATTATACACTGGCAAATCAAATTTCACATCTAATTTTAACAAAGACAATTTAGAATCAACTTTCTCTAGTTGTTTTCTCTATGGAATTGAAGAGGAACTTGAACTTGAAAGAGAGGATGGAGATGGAGGAGTTTGAAGAGGATCATCACCACCTTCTTTTCCTTTACCTTGACTTGTGGGCATTCTATGTTCTTCATTTTTTCTATGTATAACTCTTCTACCATGGTTTTCATGTCGAGAAAAGCTTGTTGAAACATTCTTTCATATTCGTAGAGGGTTTCTTCCCTTGGAGATCCCATTTCTTCTCTTTGGAATGCACGTTTCAAACCAAACTCAGGATTGCACTCTTCAAGCAATCCTTCTCCGCACTTGAGCTTAGACCTAGTTAGCATTCGATGCTAACGCTTGTGCAAATCCAAAATAGTGTATCCATGATCAACAACTCTGATACCAAACTTGATCCAAAATTAGTGTTAAAACTACTTCATTATACTAATTTGAATTCTTATACAAAACTTCTCAATTTTCCCGTAATTTCGTTAAAATTTGACTTAATAAATTAAAGTCAATGGTTTAAAGAACTGAAATTGAGAATAGAACAGAAATAATCATAGACAATACTTAAAAATTGATAATAGAGTTCAACCCGCTCAAGCTACATCTCTTGGTCCACTTCAAAAGATGAATTGATCCATTGAAAATGATGCAAAGTATGTCATTACATCTCTTTACATCAAACAATAGTAATCTTTCTACAAAAGAGTCATCGGTGTTCTCTAGAAGGACAATACCATAGGCCTCCCAACCTTCAATGGTTTCTTTCCGTGATAATGAATACAAACTTGCCCATTTTTCCCATAAAGGGTCTATGCTCTACGTTCAAATACAATATTCTCCAATTTACAATGTTTACAAGGCCCGTGGTCTATTGATTAAGGTGTTATCCTTTTGCTCACAAGATCAAGATTCAAATCCCCTTCAACCCACCCTTTGCATACATGTAGCGCTAACAACCTTGTGGATGATATTAAAGGTATATAATATGATATGGACTATACCATGTATTCCATTGTTGGGTTGTCACGTTAATTAAAGGTTTTAAACGTAGTTTTTCCAATCCCTTCATTTTTTACTTATCCCACATTGCTTGGGAATGTGAATCGAAAAGGATTTTTAAATGCAATATCCATGCCTTTATAATCAAATGTGAAGTTTTGGTGCCACATTGAAGCCAAGTAGTAGATTGGATTGTAAATTTTTGGGGATTTACCATACATGCACCTTGGATCAAAGACCAAACAAACCCTGCCATGTGTTGCTTTATAATTGGTCCATGTGTCAAAATTTTGTATAGGTCCAATCAACAAAGTGACATCAATAGTCTACCTTGTTTGCATGTTTTTACATGTTTGCATTTAACTCCAGCAGACCGAATATTTTGCATACGGTATCCATTTGACCTCGTTCAAATTGCATTGGAAAGCTCTTGACGAACTCTTCGACGTGGAAACATTTTCAGTAGAATTTGAGACCATCTGATTGGATCGATTGTGAGGATTCTCTTGGATCAAGATTTTTCACTTTTTTACTAAAATAAATTACAAAATAGAATTACTTTCCAAAAATAGAAAATATCTCAAACTACTCGCATGTTCACATTGAACTTGTGTGGAAATTCATGTCCGAGCTATATTTTTGAACGATGGAGTACCAAGACTAGTGCCTATCCAATTGGGAAATATAGTCGAGGTCTAATAACAAGGCTTGAATATTATGGAGAAACGTAATAAGGCCATTCAATAATGCACCATAATTAGTCCAAAACATATTTTCAAATTATACAAGAATAAGTGAGATCCCCTATATAAAATGCATTATCACAACCATAAAATTATAACCAAGTAATAGCATTCAACCATGAACAATTAAAAAAATATCTCCATATGAAACCACAAATGGAGTAGACAAGGTAGGATAGTCGTCTAATAGAATGAACAGACATCAATACATCAATTCTTCAATACGATTTCACCACAAGATTAAGAGAGACATAATATGCCATACTTAATCTTCTTCCTTAGCTAAAACAACCCTCAGACATGGAGTGAACAACACTAACCAGAAAATTACAATAGAAAACTCATCCAATGATCCAAGGTTACATCAAGATTTAGGGAAGCTTTCACCTCAACTCCACATCCTTTATTGGAGCAAGACTACCCTTCTTCAAATATTATTTCAGCAGCAAAAACAATTGCAATCCTTGCAAAAACCATAGACATCCATGTATGAGAAAAAGAGAACTGAAAAACTTCACATTGAACTTACCCCTCAACTTCATCCTCCGAAAAGATCTTCAACTAAGCCTTGAGAAGAACTCCCACAACTCCAACCATGTCTTTAGAAAATGTATCTCTCCATTATTTATATCATTTAAATCAAACCCTAATTCATAAAATTATATTTTTTTAGAAGGCCCTAAAATCCTCCTTGAGTTTTCCTTTTGGGGGAATAAAATAGGTCATATTGCCACTCATTATCTTTATTTTCATGAAATCCTTTTAAAACATGCATTTACTATTCATTTGAGGATTTGACCATGTCAACATTGCCACATGGCATCTCCTCATGAAAATATATTACCTCCAAATATGTAGAAAATGCCTCGAACAAAGTGTTATCACCCCAAAGCTCCTATAAGGTGAAACACCCCTCCAAATATGTAAAGAAGGCCTCAAACAATATATCTTTACCCCCCAAATACCTCAATAAGTGAAATATGCTTCCAAATATGTGAAAATGGATTAAATAATGTGTCCTTGCCCCTAAAAGTTCTCCCCAAAGAGGAAACATGCCTCCAAATATGTGGAATATGCCTCAAATAATGTGGTGTCCCATAAAATCACTTTAATATGCTTTAAATGCCTTGTTGCACAAAACATCCCTCTTAAAGTGGGTATATTCATGATCAAGCAACCAAACGTTTTTCTTTTCACCCATGGAGTGGGATACTTACATCAAATGACCCTTATTTGACCATCCAAATGTCAATGCCACATGCCATCTGATGTAGCCAATAAACTTTGATTCATTCACAAGATCTAAAAACCATGCAAACATACGAGAAAGGAAAATAACTCTATTTTATTCCTTCTCCATCCTAACTATTACAATGGAAGTTCAACCCCTTATAACTACTATCTGAGATTTTTGAAAACAACTAATTTTAGAAAAATAGCTAATTTTAGAAAATTCTCGCATGACTCTAAAACTAACCAATAACTAAAAGATAACTAGAGAGACACTATTTGTCAACTCGTTTTTCTAATTAGGTGCATAAAATAAGAGATAATTGATAATTACTAATTTAAAAATTCCTGTAAAAACACTAAAACCTCAATTTGAGGCCTTATATGAAGAAATTTGGCCACGGAAAAGTGTTGAAACAATGTATGCTCTGAAGGATCAGATCGTCACAGCAGTGAACTCTTCGAGATGCAACTCCCTGTAAAATTTCATCCCAAACGGATAACCGAGTTAGAAGTTATGGCCCTCCGAAATACTTGCATCATTCTCCTCTAGTTGAAAAGAACAAGTTCTTGTCTACAAACTACCACCACTTAATAGGACCCAGGTTCAGTAAGCCCCCCTCTGTAATCCATGTACTCTCTATTTGTGCTACGCCTTCCCATTGAACCAGATATCGATTGTATTGGCCTTGTCGAGTATGAAGGGTTTGCTTATCTAAAATATGTGCAATATTTTCTTGTTTCTTGCTTTGAATGGCATGTTTCCAATCCACCTCCACCTCACTGTCATCATAGATATCGTCCCCATGGAAGATATATAAGTCAAACACGTTAAACACAAGGGAAATATCGAGATCAGCTAGTAAATCGACCTTATAAGCATTGTCATTAATTTTCTTGAGAATCTTGCAAGGACCATTTTTTTATACTTCAATTTGTGGTAGGTTCCTCTAGGAAACCACTCTTTTCGTAAATAAACCATCACTAAATCACCTTCATTTAATACCTGGTATCGTCGATGAACATAGTTTATAAGTTTGTTTCGTTCATTACTGGCCTGAAGTCTTTGTCTCACCTGTTGTTGCAACTATTGAATGTGTTCTGCAAATGCTTCCCCATCATCATTGATCCTATCCCTGAGCAGTAGTTGCACCAAATCTAGGACACCCATAGGATTTCTACCATAAACAACCTGAAATGGATATTTACCTATAGATCTATTCACTGAACTATTATAGGAAACTTCTGCTTGAAGTAAATCCAAATCCCACTACTTGGGCTTCTCTCCAACAATGCTCCATAGCATATTTTCCAAACTTTGATTTACTACCTCGATTTGTCCATCTGTTCGGGGGTGATAAGCACTACTAAATTGTAATTTAGTCCTCATTTTCTTCCATAAGGTCCTCCAAAAATGACCCAAGAATCGAGTATCTCTATCAGAGGTAATAGTTTTTGGAACCACATGCAATCTAAAAAATTTATGAGAAAAACAATTATGCCACCCTCGATGCATCACTAGTTTTCTTGCAAGCAATGAAATGATATGTCCATGGGCCTATGGGCACTGATAATGGCATATATAACCCTGTGTTTTGTAAGTTTCCTTTAGCCATTTGACAAATCATGCATCGTGCCACATACCTGGTTATATATTTTTTCATCTTCATCCAGTAATACTTATCTTCGATTAAGGCTAGCGTCTTATCCTTTCCAAAATGGCATGCCAAACCACTACTGTAAAGTTCTCTGATAATATTTTCCCTCATAGAACCAATTGGAATGCATAGTTGTTTTCCTTTGAATAGGTAGCCATCTTGCATAAAATATTCACCCCGAGTAAGATCCATGTTCCCAGCGACTGGATTCTTCAATTTTCCACAATCTCCCAAAAATTGTTATCAGGGGCATAGAGATCCTTTAATGCAGCAAACTCAATTACTTGATTTTCCATGGTTTTCAAACGAACAATGCGCAGACTCAAATCATTTGCAACTTGATTATGTCGTCCTAATTTGTGCTTCAGAACAAAGGTGTAGCCATGTAAGAAAGAGACCCATTATGTATGTCTATTGTTCAATTTATTTTGGGTGTTTACATATTTTAATACAATGTGATCGGTAAATAACACAAACTCCTTTGGCACTAAATAATGTCGCAATGCTTGCACAATTACATAAAATTCCACATCATATGTAGAATAGTTCTTTCTTACCTCATTCAACTTTTCACTAAAAAATGCAATTGGTCTACATGTTGGGCTAAGTACAGCTCCAATGCCTACATGTGAAGCATCACAGTCTACCTCAAACACTTTAGCAAAATATGGTAAGGCTAATATAGGTGCCTCAGTTACCTTCTTCTTTAAAAACTTAAAACTTTTCTTAGCTTCATTGTTTCACATGAATGTCTTGCCTTTGATGCAATCTGTTATGCATGCTACAATACTCTAAAATTTCAAATAATTTTTCGGTAAAAGGTAGCCAATCCATGAAAACTTCTTACCTTTGTTATGCTCCGAGGACTATGCCACTCCAAAATTGCTCTAACCTTCTCTGGATCCATCTTGACTCCTGCTGTTGAGATGACAAAACCCAAAAATACCAAACTTTCTTACAGGAACCTACATTTCTTTAGGTTTGCATAAAGTTGATGTTGTCTCAACACATCTAATATCATTTTTAAATGTTGCAAATGATCTTCTTTGTTGTTACTGAAAACTAGGATGTCATCAAAATAAACGACAATAAACTTACCAATATAAGGTTGAAGCACAGTACTCATCAACCGCATGAAAGTACTAGGTGCATTGCACAGTCGGAATGGCATCACCATCCATTCATATAGTTCATCCCTAGTCTTAAAGGCGATTTTCCATTCATCCCCTTCGCAAACCCGAATCTGGTGGTATCCATTTCGCAAATCAATCTTACTAAAATATTTAGCTCTATCTAGCACATCCATCATGTTATCCAAGCACGGTATAGGAAACCGATATTTGATGGTAATATTATCGATTGCTCTGTTATCTGTGCACATCCTCCACGTATTATCTTTTTTTGGAGTCAACAATGTCGGTACAACATAGGAACTCATGTTTTCTCTTACCACACCTTTCTTTATAAGTTCTATCACTTGTCGGTTGAGCTATGCATGTTGTGCAGGACTCATCCTATAGGTTGCCTAATTAAGTAAAGACGATCCTGGAATTAGATCAATGTGATGTTGAATATCCCTCTTTGGTGGAACCATCAGGGAGTTCATCTGGGATATCATCAACATATTCTTCTAGTAACTTGGCCACTTCAGTAGGAATTGATACGTCTTCCTCGACTCCTTTTTGCACTATTAATGCATATAGCATAATCTTGTTGCCTTTGTTTCCTTAACAAGCACTCTTTCCGACAACATATTCTCGGCTTCCCTTCATCCTTAAGGGGCAATAGGACAACTTTCGATCCATCCTTCCAAAAGGTGTAGGTATTATTTTCTCCATCATGCATGACTTTTTTGTCATATTGCTAAGGCCTCCCCAATAACAGATGACATGCATCTATCGAAATTCCATCACACCATACTTCATCTTTATAAGTCTTACCAATGGAAAACTTTATCAAACATCTTTTATTAATGGTGACTTCATTCCCTTTTTTGAACCATGCAATTCAATAAGGATGGGGATGTGTTTCATGGCGTAATTTCAACTTATCTACCATCTCTTTGGAAACCATATTCTCACAACTGCCACTATCAACAATAACTTGACATAGCTTTCCCCCGAAAGTGCATCTGGTTTGAAAAATATTTGTTTGAAGCCAAGAATCTTCATTGTCACTACTTTGTTTTTTTTCGAGAATCACCACTGACCTTTGTATCATGATATTCTCCCCCATATCGAGCGGGACTTCAGATTCATCTCCTTCTTCTTCATTCTCAGCTTGGACCAAGTTTAAACTAGGTTGTTTCCCTTGCTTCGGCTCTTGCATGTTATAATTTAGGCATTCAAATGCTCGATGACCCTCTACACCACCCCTGAAACACGCATAAGGTCCTCTACCACCACTGTAACCTCTACCCCTTTGAAATCCTCTTCCTCGTGGTTGATTCAGGTTACCTTGTCGAGTATCTTCTGCATTCTCAGCTCTTTGGGATGATTCGCTTCTGCCATAGTTAAAACCACCCCGTGAGGTAGATGATGTACCCCTCTGTGCTCCTCTATTCCTTTTGAGCAAATTGTCGGTTTTGTTTTTCCTCAGCCTTCAAGGATAATTGGTATGCCTCTTCCACGTTGTGAACCCTATGCATGCTCAATTCATCTGAAATGAAAAGTTTAAACAATCCACATACCTTGCAGCCAGTTGTTCATTAGTGTCCTGGTGATCCACACGAATGGACAACTGATAAAACTCGTTTGTGAGTTCCTCCAATGTGGACAGGTTTTGCTTCAAGTTCTGAAATCTATTAAAAAGGGACTGGGAATAGTCCAGAGGCAAAAACAAAACTCGCAATTTTTTCATCTTGCTCAAGTCCTAATTTTGTCTTTTTCCTTTTTTTGCTCTGTCTTTCTGCACATGATCCCACCAAATCATGGCGTGAGCCTTCAACTTGGTGCATGCGAATTTCACCTTCTTTTCCTATGTCATCGACTTTCATTCAAAAAAAATTCCATGGCATTCAGCAAATCTATGAACTCCTCTAATTTAAGACTTCCGACATATTCTGAAACTTCCATTTTGATCCCATCATTTCTCCCTTCTAGAGCCCTGAGCATCCTCTCTTCAAAATTCATGCACTCTAATTGTTTTTCTCCATGTTATGTATGTCGATCTACATCTCCTCGGTC
>SNQJ01S0175986.1:0-20026 GCA_010110895.2 Picea sitchensis | reverse complement strand
CCATGACATCTAACCCCTCACCCATATAACCCATTACACACATATCACCTAATTATTAACAACTATAACCCCTATAAGTCCAAACATGTATACTCTTTAATTCCTTTAACTAATATCACCCCTAACCTCCCTAACCATAACTCATGGAAGCACTTAACCATTAATATCTACCCTTTATAATATTTATAACCCATAACACCTCATCTAGTTTATAATTCATTTAACTTTTAATAGTTATAACCCATTATTTCCAAATACCTATAACGTCTTCATCACTTAAATACTAAAACCCTAGCATATATAACCCCTAAGAATTATCCCCTATAACCCCTAAATATTTGTATGTATTACCATTAACACTTAACACGTATATCTTTTATCCATAATTAGCGCCTATAACCTCTTCCTCTAAACTCTTAGAAGGAGTGAAAATATACCATAAAATAGTTCAATAGCACCAAATTACTAAATCACACAGAAAAAATTTAAGTACTGACCTTCAAAATCTCATATATGTAGAGTCTGATCAATTCAATGTTTCTCTTCTTGAAAGAGAATTGAAATCAAGATTTCATAAAAACTAGAACACCATTGCATCAGAACACCCGAATGATTTTGGCAACTGTAGAAAATGATTGTTGTAACTATAGAAAATTTGTCGTAACTGGGATATATATATTATTGATTTGTCGCAAATGGCTGTTTGATTCCCACACGTGCCCTTGTTGGTCGCTAGAGTGACTAAAAGGTGGTTAGTCGCTATAGCGACCAATATTCGTCGTTAAAGAGACCAACCTATAATGTTGGTCGCTAGAGTGACCAACATTTGGACCTCGAAAAAAAAAGATAAATTTAGTACAAAAAATGCAAAAAAAATACGATGAACTTCTAAACAGTCGTAATATTTCGTCGTAATTTGTGCCCAATGTAGTAGTGGACTCAATGAGAAGTCGCTAAAATCTTAGGCTTCGACAGATTGGGATGCACTCTACAACCCTCCACCAAAAACCAGTCGCTTTTCTAGAGGTTGTTTCATGCTTGTTTTTTCATAAAAATCACAAGCAGTGGTGGTACTTCAAAAAAGCGTGTTCATCTACTCTTCTCTCATTCCTATTGAAGCTATGGAATCCTACCTTCGATGCTTCAAGTGAAAGACTGGACTCCATACCAATATGGGTTTGGCTGTTGGGCCTTCCCCCTCATCTTTGGAATGGAAAATTCTTTCAATTAATTGGGAATTTTCTGGGGGAATTCTTAGTTGCAGATATGGGTTTCGTAGAATCCGGGGAGATGTCGGTTGCAAGGATTATGGTTTTATTAAACATTAGAAAAGGGCTTAAGGAATTACTTAATTTGAAATATTTTGGAAGGACAAGGTAGAAACTCTCATCTCTTCAAGGAACAATCCCGAGCACTGGTCAACATTACCTCCGGGCCAAAAAAGTCAATTGTTGGGGCGCTTAGAGCAGCGAAAACCTTGGTAGGGGTTCCCCCATGAAACTTATTACTTTCAATTGTAGGGGTTTGGCGAGTCCCCCAAAAACATCCGCACTAAATAGGTTGGTTTTGTTAAACCATCCAGGTATTTTTCTTTTTCACAAAACTCTAGCAGATGAAGACATGGCTACCAAAATTCTATCCGCCCTCTTCCCAGCCTAATCTTCTCTGGGTCTAGATGTCATATGTAGGTCAGGTGTCTTAGTGATTTGATAGAGAGCTAGAATCATCAAACTTTTAAACTCCTTGGTATTTGAATTTGTTTTAGGGGGAGATTTTTTGGTGGAAGGTATTGGAAAGGAGTTTAGAATAATTAATTTTTATGGCCCTCATACATATCAGAGAACTTTTTTCGAAAATTTTCTTGGTAAAGATGTATTAAAGAATGAAGTTCTAATTCTCGGGGGAGATCTAAATTTCTCTTTGGGGGAAGTTGAAAGTTCAGGTTCCTCATCCCACCTAGAAAACCAAGTAGGCTTCTTCAATCACCTATTGACCTCCAATGGACTCATTCATATAGCTCCTTTAAAGTTGTTACCCACTTGAAGGAATATGAGGGTAGGGGAGGCTCGTATTGCAAAAAGTTTGGATCGATTTTTTTATTTCTGGACCTTTAGTGATGGTTACTTTCCAATTTCAGCAATGGATTGGTAGTGGAGGAGAATCAGATCATTCCCCAGTTTGGTTTGAAATGGAAGGAGGCCCCCAAAATCCATTATCCCCTTTTAAATTGAACTCCTCTTGGTTTAAATATGAAAGTTTTCAGCAGTTGGTCAAGTCAAATTGGACTAACATAAGGGATACATAAGGTACTCCGGTAGGTATTCAATTTGGGTGAAACCTTAAAAGAATAAAAAAGTTGGCTATCCTTTGGGAAAAAACAAAACAGAAAGAAGAGGAACATGAACTTCAAAGTATTGAGGATCGGTTGAGGTTTATACAATAATATTCGAAGATAGGGTTCATAACATTATTGGCTTGTGAAAATATGAAAAGGCTTGAAGCCATGCATAAATTACTATTGGAAGAACAACATGAAACGTTGAGACTAAAAATAAGAGTTATCTGGCTAGAGAATGGATATGAAAATACAAAATTTTTTTAAGCCTATGCAAAAGGGAGGAGAGATGAAAACACTATATGGATTTTAAAGGACCAGGAGGGAAGATCTATTACTTCCTTTGAAGGTCTATAAAACATGGGGAAAAAATACGTTCATACATTATTAAAAGAAGACATGAGTGTAAATATTGCAGAAATTATAAAGGTGGAATTATACCTCCCAAGTTTCGTGAATGAAAAAGGGAATCAAGATTTATTTGTTGAAGTCACAGAAGCAGAGGTTAAAGAAACTCTACTTAGTTTCTAGAAGGATAAAATCCTTGGTCTAGATGGATGGACAATAGAATTTTTCAAGGGGTTTCTTGATCTAATTGGAACATATCTACTAAAAATTATTGAGGAATCTTGTATCAATGGAAGAATCCATGGACCCTTCAATACTAATTTTTTATCCCTCATTCGTGAGGTAAATTATCCTCAAACTTTTGATGACTTCTGGCCAATCTCGTTGTGCAATTGTATTCACAAAATTATTTCCAAAATCATAGCTCGTCGACTAAACATTTTTCTATTGGAGGACATTTCCAAAGAACAGTTTGGGTTTTTAGAAGGACGACAGGTACACGAGGCAATAGGGGTATCTCAAGAATTAATACACAACCTAAAGACTACAATATCAAAAGGGGAAATCCTAAATATTGATCTCTCAAAAGCCTATGATAGAGTGAGCTGGGATTATATCTTACTTCTTCTCACTCACCTCGGTTTTCAAGCCCCATTTATAAAATGGGTGATGGCATGCATTTCTTCGGTCTCCTTTGTAGTCCTTATCAATGGGGAAACTTCCCCCTTTTTCATCTCAGAAAGGGGTATGCATCAAGGTTTTCCATTGTCTCTGTTACTTTTTCTTTCAGTGGTCGAAGGATTGAGTAAATCTATAGATTCAACAACCAAGGTAGGGAATTTTCAAGGAATTCAGGTTGCACCAGGGATGAGGATCACTCATCTATTATTTGTGGACGATGTCCTCATATTTTCTAATGGGTGAGTTGGAGATGCAAAAATTCTAGATGATATTTTATGTTTGTTCCAACTAGCCACATGGACGATAATAAATGCCCAAAAATCAACCATCACTACCTCTGAAATGGATGGAGAGGAAATGGAAGTATATTAGAGGTTTTTTCCCTTCACTTTTCAGGATATATCAGAAGGGCTAAAAGACTTGGGTTTTCAGTTAAAGTCGAACAATTATAGGAAAGAAGATTGGAAATGGTTGATAACAAAAATAGAGAAAAGATTAAATGGATGGAGTTTTAGATGGTTATCTAGAGAAGGTAGACTCACTTTGACCAAATCCATACTGGAATCCATACCATTTTATTGGATGTCGCTAGCATGGATTGCTAAAGGGGTGCTAGAAAAAAATGAGAATGATTTGTGCTCGGTTCATTTGCTCTAGGTCTGGAGATAACTATACACAACCATGGGCAAAGTGGGAAAGTATAGCATTACCAAAATCTTTGGGAGGTTGGGGGATCAAAAATATTTTTATGTTTTCCAAGGCCCTTGCAGCAAAGGCTTGCTGGAAGATCATTTTAGTTCCCATTCTATGGTCTCTTTTAGTCTCACAAAAATACATCTCCCTAGATTCAGTATAAGATTGGATTAGAACCCCAAACAAATCTGCAACAAACTGTTCGATTATTTGGAAAGCAATGATTTCTTCGTTCTCAGTGGTGAAGGACAGACTTGCTTGGAGGGTGGGTAAAGGAAATCATCTTCTTATTATATTTGATCCTTGTACAGGGAGTGAAAATCATCATATTCTTTCGGAGTACCTAATTGACCAATTTCACAAGAAAGGTATCTTCTACCTCTCTCAGCTAGTTGATCTTTATACAAAAAATCTATGGAATCAAGTATGGAAAAATGCTACTTTTCTAAGCTTAAATGGGATTTATGCAAATCTGATGAGAAGCTATATAGTTGCACTCATAAGAGGACATATAAGAATCACAGATAGGGAAGACGAATTACTTTGGTAAAAAGACCCCATAGGCTCCTATACTCCAAAAGTGGGATACATAGCATTGAATATATACCCATTACAAAAAAAAACCCAAATGGTTGTGGAAGGGCCTTTTGGAAGATGAAATGCCCCCAAAAATCCAAAATCTATATGTGGGCAACATTAAACAATCGAATACCAACTTGGGACATCCTGAATAGGCATCCGATAGAAGGTCCGGGGAGATGCGCACATTGTCCAAATAAAAATGAATCCACTCTTCATATCCTCATCACATGTCCTTTCACCATGAAGGTATGGACGTAAACGTTCTTAAGCCTCAGGCATAATTGCATATGGAATGGATATTATTTGGAGTTGGCTTGGAAGAACTGGTATTGTGACTCGAGAAATAAGGAGATAAAAGCTATTCCTCTCTTAATAAGTTGGCGAATCTAGCTACCAAGAAATGCAAATTTTTTTAGGGAAAAAGATTATATTCCAAAAGTAATCGTCGCACAAAGCCTATCAATCCTGTCTCATTTTCCCCATACCAAAGATTCACCATCTTTATGGGTAAGACAACAAGAGGATATAGATTCATCAAAACCTTGGGATTTTTTAGATGGAGCCTCTCAGAACACAAATTGTGGAGAAGGAGTTGTTCTACATATTTCAGACAACCATTGCTTCCATTTAAAAATGGGATTGGGTAGTGGGATAAACAACTATGATGAACTAATGGCACATAATATTTTACTTCTTTTCACCATAGAAAAAGGAATACACCAATTACAAAATTTGGGGGACTCTATGAATGTCATTAATTGGACAAGAAAACATCAAACTTGTCACAATATATTTCTTTGTCCTATACTGGAGAAAATATTTCATTTGTTGGACACTTTTTATACTTTAGTTTTCTCTCATGTATACAAGGACAAGAACTTGGTAGCATATTCATTGTCCAAAGAGGGATTGCTGCTCTCTCTGGGACAATGGCACATAACTGAAACAAAAGGGGAAGACACAAATGTTTTTTATCATCAGCCATTTATAGAAGACCAAGGGAATTTGTAGGATTGAAGTTAGATTGGAAGACAAAAATATTTTTTCAAAAAGTTTTGATCAACGCCATTTCTCTCTTTTTCATCCTCTTCATGGATATTTCTCTTTGTTTTATTCACACCATTTTACTCCAAAACTTTATTATACAACAACATTATAGTGGATGGACATTATGAATAGATTTTGGATACCAACCGAGGGCAACCAGAAACCACAAAGGTTCTGATTTTTAGTTATTTATGTATATAAAGGGCTCTTATTATGTAGATAATATATTTTCACCTTGTTCTAGGTGATATTTTTGTAATTTTCAATGGTAGACAAGGCAATGTGGGATCTCAATAGCCAAATACTTTATTGATCCTTACACACACTTTTAGTGTGTTGTGCTCTGGAAGCACCTACAAAATGTAATTTTGTCTCTTATAAGAAATAAAATTACGCTTTTTTCTAAGGAAAAAAAAAACTAAGGGAAAATTTGGATTATTTCCTTGAAACATCTTGGTGTGCACTCATACTTCTTCATGTGCACCTTAAGAAAACCTTTTATTTTTTTCTTCTCTTTTTTTTATTTTTATTTTGTGTAGAATGACTTTTTTATTTTCGCTGAAATGTGTCGAATATTTTATTTATAAATGGCCAATGGCCAATATGAGGTCAAATAACTTATTTTAGAGAAACTCTATTTTGTGGTCAAAATTTGGATCGAGACAAAGCTCTAATACCAGTATGGTGAACCAATCCAATTCACAAGGTAAATACCCAATGTATGTAGGAATATAGCTTATAATCCATAAAGGATAATATATTAAATAATAATGTATATGAATATGAGATGATGAGATACAAGAAGAATGAGGGCCTTATATACCCACGCAGGGGTGCCCTTTCATGAAGAGACATTACCTTACATTGGGAAGGTGTCTCTTAATTAATTATTCATTAACTATTATAATGTATTTATATTTATTATTATATATTATGTTCATAACAAGTTCCATAAAATTTGAATAATCTATAATAAATTATTTTTACAATATTTAAAAACTCAAAATTGTACGAAAAGAAAATATAGTGATTGAAATGATAAAATTAAAGAAACATATTATAACTAGGTTTCATCTCTATTACAATTTATGCATGCAAAGAGTAAATTACACTTTCAATTTATGAATTATAAATGTATTGAAATGACAATTAAAAAATTGTTCATAAAAAAATATAATTGGATCATAGTAAATTAATTGGCATAGACTTAATTTTTTGTCAACATTTGTTGTTGATGATGATGATTAACATTCACTTAGATCAAATTTGGTCTATTGCACCTTAAGAAGGTAAGAGATTAGTTGGAATTCTTTAGAATTTTATTTCTATGCTTGAAAATCATTAAGAGAAGTGTTCCAAGATCACCATAGTTTTCTTGAGTAAAAAGGTTAATAAGGTTGGTTGTGTGAAAAATATTTTGAAACTTAGATATAATCTAAGTGAAATTGTTTTTCATCTTCAACCCTCTTGGTGTCACAAATGTGACAGACTCTTTCTTCCCATGGTGTTTTGGGAATTGACCAACTCCTTGTTTTACTATGAAGATCATGAGATTTTTTTCTTATTTTAGCAATGTTTATTTTCTTCTTTACACTCGATCACCTCCTTATAATATATTAATTTTATTTTTACCTCTAAATCTTTATTATACCACAATCTCTCCTTAAATTTTGTTGTAAATTAATATTTTTAATATTATCCTTATTTTGTAATATGATCTATTCCTTTATTCCTCAATGGTTTAGCCAAGACTAGGCATCCTTATGTCATCCCTTCCTAATCCTAAGGTGGTTTTATCTATATCTTGAAGAAATTTTAGGAATCCTCTTTTCCTCCATGTTTTTTAACTTGTTCTTATACATTAGGTACCTAGTCATATTCTTAATGGGGGAAATGCTCTCCCATGAAGAGGATATAATAGGGTGTATTTCCTTTAATTTTGAGAGTGCATGTTATAAAATTCTTTTAGGTCACCTCTATCTTTTTCCTTGAATCTCTCTAAATACTGCATCCCCAAACCTCACATCCATATAAAATAATGGTCTCAAAGATGATTTTTTTTTTTTTTAATCTCATATCCAAAGATTCATTGATTTACAATTGTTTTCAAGCCTATAATAAGATTTCCACTCTTAATTTATTCCTTTCTTAATTTATAGCATATTTTTTTTTATATATTTATTAATGATATAAATAAAATATCAAATCATATTATATTATATAACATTTATTTATTCTATTAATAATAAATAAATTTATCTTTTAATTATTTAATTTAAAACAATGTAATACAACAAAATATTTATTTTCTTTATAAAAATTTGATAAACTAGTATGAATTTTAATAATCCATAATATGTAATCATCATAGCCTAGATGTAGGTGCTCGAATGGTATAGCTAGCCTCCACTCCCGGTGCCTCCCGTGCTGAGTTCAATGAACACCTGGCTCCCACTCCTCCTTCACCACATGCGAATTAATATCATGCACTTCTTGAGGCCCAGAGCATTCACTTCACCTACTATTACATCCCAGCTCCAGGTGTGACGAGGTGCGATTCTAGCTCTGCAGATAGTGTGGGTATTGATTTTCTAGGGAATTCTCCATTTTCACCCTAGAATCCCCCACTGTTGGATTCGTTGGTACATACCAGGACCTCCAGTCTGTCTTGGTAGAATTCTCCTTGACACACATAGTTCCTCTAGCTAGTCTCCTTTTTCCAACTTCTTCAGCCTGACCCTTCTCTCCACTCAATCCTTTGGTGACAGCTACAAATTCAACAAGTCGTTATGGCCAACACCTCGGCTTCATCATAAGTTACTCCATGTCCCTACAATTTCCAGACGCATGCATGCTACCCCCCTTCTGGGGAGGGGAGTTTGTGGTGGTAGAGAAACTGACACTCATATTCAACCGAACACGGTCAGTTGAGAGGGCTACGATCGTTCGGTCTTGAGCTCAATCCGACAACTGTTGGATGACTAGGAGGAGGAAATGAATAGCTTCCATCCAACTACTTAACATACCCAAAGACAACGAAGGAGCTATTGGACAGTTAAAAACATTACGGGTCGCTCCCTTCTCAGTCTTCCGGGTATGTTTGATCAGAGTCCTTCCAATTCCCCACGTTCTCCTAGAGTCCATTCACCATCTTCGAATGACCAACACAACAGTTCAACCCTTTCAAATCCTAAACGCAAGCAGTCAACAGAGGCTCAGTTAAGCAGGCAGGGTTCCCAAGTGAGTGAAGTTCATAATCCCCCCCGCATGTAGAAAGTCCAGCACACCAATTTTCCTCCCCCGTTCTCCTTCAACAAAAGCACATGATTTCCCACAAAGGAAGCACACTTCATATCCACCATCTCCTCTAGCAACAAGGACCTCATCGGATCCCCAATGGTTTAAGAAATCCCCCCTGGGGGTCTACTTGGTTAATTTTCTTTCTCTTGTCAATTTGTGGATATTTTACTTCTGTTTAGTTCTAGTTTTTAAGACATGATTAAGTATTGCAAAGACTCTTTGTTTCATTTTTGATAGTATGGTTTGTCTCTATGGGTAGGCCAATTTTCCAAGTTCTTCTCGCCTGGTTTTCCAGTAAGGGTAGGCTCAGTCTTTAGAACTTTTAGTCTTTCTCTCTGGATGACTCTTTCACCTCCCTCTCAGTTCGTCCAAATTCTCTTAAATATACTACTACTGTATTTTTAATGGAATAATTCAGAAATTAAAAAAAAAAATGAAATCATCATAAAATATAAATGATAATAAATGAATTATATATTAAACACTTACTTCAATCTAAAAAAATATTTTATAATGTCACATTGTGAAAGTGACATGCATAATTAAACTATATCTATTAAATTTAATTAACTTTTTCTAATGAATGATAAATTTATTGTTATTATTATTTTATACACTCAACTATAAAATGCCTGCCTACCCATACTTACTAGAGTCATGGTCACAATAAAATTAATCTGTTGTCTTTCTCTATATTAATAGTAATTAATTTTCTTCATATTATTAATTGACTTTAATAGTGGGAGCATAATAAGTTTTATATAAAATTATTTTTTGAAGATACTAAAAAAAACAAATAATGAAATAAACTTATTTCTTCAATAATTTTTATAACTATATGTTTTAATAAAAACATTAAAAAATTAATAAATGCATATATTAATAATTAATACTACACAAAAATAATTTATTCTCCAAATAAATATCAAAAAATAATAATTCATAATTAATACTACACAAAAATAATTTATTCTCCAAATAAATATAAAAAATAATAATTCATGTTTTAATAATAATATTAAAAAAATAATAAATACACTTGGAATACCCATGTTACTATTTATGCATTTACGTAGAATTTTGTAAAATTTAAAAATGATGAAGAATTTAACATTATATAAGGAGGAGGATGATATCAAATATTACAATGAAAATATAAAATATAATATTAATATATATATATAAATATAAATATAATTATAATGATATATTTGTTAAGTGAAATATAAAATAATTGTGTTAATGCATTCATTATGTTAAAAATATCAAAAACAATTATGTATACTTACAAAAGTTTATTTTACAACTATTTAAAAAAAATAAAAATAACTAAAACTATGCTACATGAAGATTATGTCTTAGTAAACTTGAACTAAAGTAGGATAAAAGTATTTAAAAGGGGTTTGTCTCAACTTTTCATTTTACAACGTTGATAAGATTTCAACAATGTTTAAACAACCTTCACCTAACATGTTTTTGCAAAGCAAAAACTTGTGGAAAGATCTATAGAAAATGGAAAGGTTCTTATAATAAATCCAAGCAAGTCTAGAAAGTAGCAAGAGGATGGGGTTGATTCGAATTGGAACTACTTTTTATTTTTCCACCGAAAAAGTTTACAATTTCATTAAAATGGTACAAAATTACATTTGTAGATATATGTTGGCTATGGAGAATAGACAAATATATATTGTCTTTATGGGATCACTTCCATATCTGAAATTTTCAACATAAACAAAAAAGTATAACAATCTTCATGAAATACATACACCTTCCAATCCACATTTCACATATTGTGTCTCTAGTTCACATATCTTATACATTAAACAAAAGCATGATTTATACAACATTTTATAATAATATCAATCTTGGAGTTCCAAAAAGGTATGCAACTCCCTAAAGTTGTCTGTCCTAAAAAGTTCTTTGATAATCAAAATTGTCATCTGTTGTATTTTTCGTGATGTGCCATGTGACATACTCTAGTTGTGAGGCTTCTTTGGAAAGCCTATCATCCAGTTTGTTATGTTCCTTGTAGATATGAGAGAAATAAATAGTGTCAAAGGTAGAGATAGTTCTCAGAACTTCCTCAAGAATAGGAAAAAGACAAGCAATATGATAGTTTTGTTTTCGGTTCACCCAGTTGGTGATTAATAATGAGTCCCCAAAGACCTGCAGTGTTTTTCATCCCTTTTCCATAGAAAATAAAAGTAATTGTTTTAAGGCCATAATCTCAGAGGAGTTGTTTGTGCCAGCCCCCAACACAGCCCCGAGAAGGAAGAAATGATGTTCAAATAAGTGTATACTTCCCCCTTCCACAGAATAAGTGATCTCTCGAAGACGCTCTGTCAAAGAAATCCCAAGGTCGTCCTATGTCAATATGTTCCACCTGAACCCTTCGATCATTCCCCGGACCCTTTCTATCCATTGGTTTCAGATGAGAAAGGATGACTAAGCAGTTAATGGCCACACGAAGTGGTGACTATGGTTCATCATGAATTAGTGTGGAGTTCCTAGCTAGCCAAATCCCCCATGCATCAATGAGGGGAAAATGTTTAAGGTCTTGAGGGGTCCTCGACGAGAGCCATACTATCAAGGCTTCTTCGAAGGATGTGCCTTGCCAGGCACCAATGGAAGATTTCAATTTAGTTGCTTCTGCCCATACTGAAGTGGTGAAAGGGCATCACATAAAGATATGGTCAAACGATTCCCCTGATTTTTACAGAGCAAACACCAGCTCAGGCCATTGAATTGTCACTTCTATAGATTGTCCCACGTTGGAATTTTGTTCTCTAAAATTGTCCACACCAATATTTTTCCTTTAGTTTGACATCTTTGTTTCCAAAGTTTTCTCCAACACTACCTTTCATCTTGTTGCAAGAGGTCAATGTTTAACTGAACATAGCCAACTTTTGGGGTATAAAACCTGCTCGGATCCAAATCCCATAGGAGCTCATCCTTCCTCTCAATCAACTGAATATTTTATCTCCTGCGAGCACTGGTATATCGGTCCCAGATTAAAGCTTCAGCCCCATCTAAACCCAATGTTCTCCCGTCTCTCCAGCCTTGATGCCAAAGAGTTGTGGTAAGGGGGACCCCAACCTAAGCTAGATAGAAATATCCCCCTCGATCCAATGTTGAGCAAAGATCAACCGGAAGTATGTCCGCTCTAATGCAACCTGCCTAGGGGTCGCGTCCAATTCTGAGAAAATTTCGAGACCCAACCTTCTAGGCTAATCCATTTCCAACCACTTCAAAAGCATTTTGCACTGCCTTCCACATTGCTGAGATTCCCGATGTCTGAGGGCTAAGGGCTCTGAGCCATTCCAACAAAGAGAGTGGAGCCACATACTTTATAAGGACTACATTAATCCATAGGTTGTTTGTGGAGATCAGTCTCCACATCGATTTTGCTGCTAATGCTTTGAAAAACAAAATAATATTCATCACGTCTAAATATTTTCATCACATTTGAACAACTAAATAATTCATTACATTTGATCCTCAATACCCATAACTAGATTGTAGCTTCAATAAATAGGTAAAACATACATTTATAAATTCCATAGAAATATGATTGTATTATATAAAAATGATAATAATTTGAAATAATAATAAGCATAACATATTAAAAAGAATTCTTTATCATTGGAAATAGGAAATAACTTTTATTATGAAATGACTTTTATTAAAAGCGCCTCTTTATTTTTATGCCCTTCTATATGGGATTAGAGTGCTCTTCATGGCAATAAAGACTTAATTTTGATCCAACCACACTCATATTTATCATATTAACACAGTTACAAATCACGGTTGGTGAACGCTGAAATAATTGAGCCTTGGTCATTAAATAACAATAGAACTCTGTGCATTAAATAACAAACCGGGTAAGAGTTAGGGAGAAAATCCAGCCCAGTAAATAATAATTGGAGTAAAAATCATGACTGATAAATTTTGGCTCTTTAGAAAATGAAACGTTAATCACTCAGAAGTGGCAATCAGCTAGCCATTATAGTAAATTTTAAATATGATTAAGTAAAAGTAAAAAAATAAACATGTAAACGGATGTCTTTATAATAGTGAGGAAGTTAGTGGTTGAAATCATAACCATTGATTTATTGGGATGACTAAGAATATTCCAACAATATTTAATCTTATCCATACAAAACTGATTAAGTACTAAAAACATATTAAATGTGTCCATTATCAATAGGTGTAAGCCTTTTGACATAATTAGAGATAAAATAGTCAACCACACTTATGTCCGGATCATATAAATAAATGTAAACGTTTTTAGGTGAAAGTATTATCGATTTAAACAAATGAAATTGTTAGGTAGAGCCGATTCCTTGTTTCATAAACAAAAGAATTGCTTTCAATGATATTTCAAATGTATTGGAGCAAACGTTAATTTTAAATTATATTATTGTTATTAAAACTAAAATCCTGAAATTAGATACAATAAACTGTCTGCTTTCGGCTATCATTCTTGAAAATAACTCAATTTCTTTAATGGTAATCTAAGCTGACTTTTCTGGCAGTCCCTGAGCTGACATTTCTGAACTGGTCCGACAAGCTCCAAATCGGCGATTCCTCGTGAGCTTGTCACGTTGCTTCCCACTGTTAAAATTAGGAACATGTCAAGCGATATGAAGTTTATTTTTGCCTGGGTTTTCTTTACCAAGTGAAAAGTACTAATAGGAGGCAGACAACGGTAGTACCGTTATGACATATAATGAGCAGTCATTCCTATATTTCCGCCATGACAAACGCAACTGGTTTCAACGCCTTCCTGATCTCTACAGCAACACTGTTGCATGAATTGCAGGCATACAATCTATTTTAACTATACCATTCAAAATTTTGCATGTTGCAAAACAACAGAACAATTAATGCTATATAGACTGGGAAGGCGATGATCAGGTACTACGCTGAAAGTTTCTAGAATGGGCGGTCTGATCCTGAATTTAACCATTAAAAAACAGAACGATACGCTCAGCTGTGCACGTGGGAGCGGGCAGACAGTTCCAAGTTTCCAACCGATTCAACAATCACATTATTACCTGCTTTATCTTCTGTTGTGTCTCAATCGGCCCCGTCTCCCGTACTTCCGTTTTTGCGGTGGAATGCATGTGCTCCCCTTCAATTTCATGTCCTCGCGTTACCGACGCAATCAGAGCCGCGCAGGCGCCACCTAACTATTTGACTTTCGCTTCCGCCATGTCACGGGGGAGAACAAAGCCAAGAACACTGCTATTTTGGAGCATTCTCTTTTAATTTTGAATGAATTCATGGCGGTCCATTCCATATACCATCTAGAATTGAGCTAGAGTATGTGTTCCAGGGTTGGTTTGCTGGTAAGATGTCTTCCTGTGGCCTTTCAGTAAAAAAATATTAGTTTCAAGTGAATCAAAATACCATTTTATAAATATATATATAAAGACAATGTTACTTGTTAAAGTGTAAAAGTTTTCATATTTAAATAACCTAGGTTATGAATTTTACAATGCTTTTTGAAAGTCATTGGTAATTTATAATTTATTTATTTATTTACATTCTCATTAAAACTATATAACTCAAATAAAATAAACGCAAAGATGATATGGTATTTTGTCTATATCATGTAAAATGATGAGGGTATCAATTAATTTAATTAAAAAATTAAACTTTGAGAAGTAATTGACATGGGATTGTACTTAAATATTTGTTTTAATTTGGATTTATCATGAGCTTAGAGGTATCCAATTATTTAAGATGTAAATTTTTTAGATTACAAAATTTGAAGAAATGTTTGCATTTCAAAGGATTTGATGTCTTAGGAGTACGATAAATCTGGAGTTAAGATGGATCTAAGCTGGTTCTTTGTGTGTGCATGCCACCTGTCAACTCCATGTTGAGCACTAAAGAAATTACATATATTCGTCATTCAAATGTTTTAACCATAATTACTTTCAATGGTTACCGCTTGTCTAACTCCATGTTGAGCACTAAAGGAATTGCACATCTAAATTATAATTAAAAAAGAGTGGAATATTTTAAATGTCAAAATAAATGAAAAACAAAACAAATAATAATAATAATAATAATAATAATTGTTATTATTATTATTATTATTATTTTTTATTAACATGTTTTTAAAATATTATTTTTCTTAATGGGTCCATTTTTTTTTAGTTTATTAATGTTATATTACCTTCCATATTCCATCTACATTGAGCTCTAGAATGGACAATTATTTTTAGTAGAATTATATTTCCATATCCTCTCTTTTTTTAAGTTGTTTTCATATGGTTAGATCTGCAGCTCGATGATTTAGTCATTTAGATCAGGCATGACCAAGAAAACATATGTATAGAGTCATGATATATATGAGGGAAGGTGTAAGGCCCTATACTTGAGGGGTTTTGTGTACCTCGACTTGAGGGGTTTTGTGCACCTCCATTGCTCGATAACTTCAACGGTCATTAACCAACACAAATATGTTAAACATGAGGTTGGTTGGTTGGACGAGTTGGTTTAGGCACCCTTGCATGATGGAAAAGCACATTGTAGACTTATTGGGTGCTCTTTCATAAAGTCATGGTGCACCATAGACAATGGGAAAGATTTGGTTGGTTGTGATAGAAAGTTTCAAGGTTGGACGATCATGCCTTGGGAAGTCTTGCACAATGGTAAGGCATGCCCAGGTTCTAGATGTCTTGGCAGAGCAATTTCATTAATCATGGCAACAAGATAAGAGTTGTCACTTGAGGTTTCTTGTAGAAACCACATGATGACTTGGATGATGGACTTTCCTTTGTTCATGGGCACATGGGTAGTAATAACTTGACTTGGAGCATAACACCATAGTTCATAGGAAAAATAGTAGACAATTTGGTGTGCATGAAAAGTTGAACAGATGGATGCCTGACAAGACATGCAACACAAGGAAGTGTAAGAAGTGCCTTGTAGATCGTTCCAGGAAGAAAAATAGCCAATTATATGCATCAGATAGTTGGGACACCCTTGTCACACAAGCTAGATCTATGGACCCAAGCAGATGAAAGACTTGGTAGAAAGATGGGTGGATTACACATTGGATCCAATTTGGATGTGGAGTGCATTGCAAGACACCTTAGAAGAAGGAATCCACGAGGAAACATCCATTATATAAATAAGATGGGCCTACATTGAGCAAAGACACATTGAAGAGAGACATTTGAACACAAGGTTGTATAACGAGCTTTGCAGTTGTGCTAAGTTTAGGTTTCAATCGCATAGTGGATTACTTGGACATTCGTGGAGTGAACTGAGGAAGAGTCGAGGGACATGCAGAAAGTAAGCTTGTAGATGCTCCAGGGGTCCAATTGTGCAATTATATTGGCTAGTAGACAATATGTAGTATAATCTTACATTTATTATACATTTGTAATGGAATTGCAAGAAAAAAGTTGCACTTCCTTGTTGTATATGGGTAGCATTCATCGTACTAATAAAATTAAGGCACCCTCCTTGAGTGTTTTCTATACATCTATGTCGTGGATTCTTTATGTTGTTTGATGTTACTATTCATTGTATATTGTTGAATGGATTTAAGTGTTATTGAATATTTCCTAAGTGTAATAGATCTAGGATGATTTAAGGCCATGGTTGGATGTGTGCCTATTGTGAACTTTGTTGTATTGAACTTAGTTATAGATCTATCCAATTGTAGCTTAAGGTGTAGTTAAGGGTATGTTATGAGAATACCTTATGGGTGTATTCTAGTTGTAGTATTCATAGGTCGATCAAGCCCCTGTAGTTAATGCAAGGTAGATCTACACAACCTTAGGCACTAAAATAGAGTTGGGAAACCCCAAGTTTGCATAGAAAATTTTGGGTAGGATTGTAGGTCTATGATAGGTGGTATCAAAGTGTACTCTTCACTAGTTTTTGAAGGAAAGGTCATATCAAATAAATATCAATCACTCTTCACTACATCTTCATATACTTGGCAAGAGCATAAGCTTTTGGGATGAGTCTAGCAAATGACTAAAGAGTGACTTGAAGACAAATAGATAAGACTTAATGTCTTGGCACAATAACAAACTGAGGTAGTTCATCTACATAGAAGGTGAAATGATTCTTTGAAGGATTGGTACATTGTTTTTCCATTCCTATGTGTAGCATGGATGGTGCAAAGAAGATTCTATGAAGTCAAGGATGGAATCCATAACATCAAGTTTTGGAAAATTGTTCTAAGAGTACAATGAGGTGTCTTTATAGTCCAAAGCATGACCTAAATCCTTGGCACAGAGGTTGTGAGCCATTACAAAGTTGCAACCTAAGTTGGGATTGTTCAATGGGAACGATTCTCAAGATGATGGAAACATCACAACAAGGAAGAAACTAGAATTACCTAACTCTATAGGTAAGGTTGTTGATTGGTTCCATTGTTACCAAACCCATTTTTTCATTCATTATCCTTCAAACATGAAGTCAACAACCATTGAATAAGTCCAATTGTAGTAGAATTCAAAGATATTGTTGGAGGTTTTTTCTACCTTAACAACAAGTTTAGGCATGTTCATGGTTGAAGGTCAAGAACAAGAGTTCAAGGGAAAGGTGAAGCAAATCCCCATGCCCCTAGTATGATAATATTTTCAAGCCAAAATCTATGCTTCATTCCTACAGTTGGAGGTAACAAGAAGTTATTAATAGGGTGATTGTCTTGAACATTATTCAAGCTATTATATAACCTTGCAACAGACGACATGGAGATTTTGGATTTGATGGAGGATTAGCACACATATCTTTAGGAGGGACTTTTGTGTCTCCTTTGGTGGATAGTAGTAGAGTGAAGGCATTGGAATAGATGATTTCTAGGGAAAATCCCATAATGGATTTTGGAAATATTATTGGCATAGTTGTTTGCAGTGGCCTTGACAACAAACTTCCATGTTTTTAATTGATCAATTCCATAGGTGGCTCATTATTCAGAAGCATGCAATGGAGCATAGGGTGTCAATAAAGTTCCATGTTGAGTGAAGGATTGGATACAGGAGGAGGTTTGTTTTATCAGTAGGACATGCAAGTTACAAAGATAACAATCCATATTGTCCATCCTCTTCTTCACATTTAGGTTCTATAGGAAATATACTCTCAAGGAAGTAGGATAGATGCCATGAAGGAACCAATGCATTGTGGTACCTTGAAGAACTTGTTGAGTTGCAAGATGAAATTTGACATCTTCGAGGAAGGGGTGGAACCTTTCCTTTGAACAATAATGATTAAAGTTCCAAAGTGATGGACCCTAGCTTGGAGCAGAATGTTAGTTCAGTTCTAAGTGGACAGATGGAAACAATTAATGATTTTATGCATGCAACATGTGCATTCGACCTACAGGGTTCAAAACAGAGGGAAGACCAAGTTGAAAAGGAAGATGGTCCCCACCTTCATGTATTGTAACTTAGGATGAGGTAGATTTCCCCTTGGGAATATTTGAGGATGAATTCCTGGATGACCTAGAGATTATGAGATAGTTGATTGAAAGAAATGGAAGGATTGGCTTAGACCCGCCTCTCTTAAGAGGTATGGAGGTATTTCAATTAGTTGATAAGACTTAATGGACTTTAGATAGACTATTGGAGCATCGGTGGAATTTCTATGATGACCATATACCACAATAATATCATTGGCTATATCCATTAGTGTGACTCACTACCTAGGAGATGACAATGGAGCCTAAGTGCACCAGAGAAAGGTGCCAAGTTTAGTGAAAAAGTTAAAAGCACTACATTGCAGGAGGTAACTTAATAGTTTGGAGGTGAAAGTAGTAACCTTTCCTTGGTCTAGTAGAGTTGTATAAATAGATTGAAGTAAAAAAGGAAGTGAATATTTAGGCATGAAGAAGTGCATTCTCATGCAGTTAACTTAGGGATGTCTATCTTGCAATAGTCATGGGGGAGTACAAAAGCATGGAAAAATAGTCAAAAGTAATGAAGTAGTTGTAAGTATTGAAAGTGAAATATTGGAAAATTGAGTTAGAATATAAACAAAAACATTGAATAGTTGATTTACAATAACAATAAAAACATCAATAGTCAATTTGCAGCAACAGTGGTAGGTAGTCACAAAAGAGTTGGGAACTCATATGACATTTGTAATGACGATTGAATTTCAACAACAACATAGACTTCCAAGAAGTATTGTTTGGAATATTTGAGAAAAGGAACTTATGTTTAAAGGAATTTTGAGTAATGGTCAGTTACACAACAATTATAGTAGTGGCATTATGAACTGGTTGAAGGAGTTAACCATCAATGAATGTATGAGTCTAAGTAGCAGGCTTTGGAAGAATATCATAAGTTGTTGGAGATATTGTTGGATATGTTGTTGGAGACAACAATGGATTTAAGTGGGATAGTATGTAAGGTCCTAAACTTGAGGGACTTCAATAACGTCCATCACATGATCACATCGATGGTTATTGAGTGGTAGGGATAGATGAAACAAGAGGTTGGATAGAAAGACAAATTGGTTTCATAATTCTTGCATGATGGTAATGATCATTGTAGACTTATCAAGTTCCTTTTCTTGAAATTAGGGTGCACCACAAACATTTGGAAACATTTAGTTGGTTGGGATAATAGGTTGCAAGGTTGGATGAGCATGCCTTGAGTAGTCTTGTAGAATGGCAAGGCAAGCCCAAGTTCCAAATGGATTCTCAGAGAAATTTAGCTAAGTATGGAAACAAGATAAGAGTTGTCACTTGTGACTTACAGGATGGATTTTCCTTGGTTCATAGGTGCATGGGAAGTAATCCATCTTAGGTATTTGGGTGCACATTACAATTTGAATGGATGGATTCTTGACATGACATACAACAAAAGGAGTGGAAAGAAGTTCCTTAGACATCATTCAAGTAAGACAATTCACAACTGGACACATGAGTGTTATAACCCTAAAATGCACCATACAGGTTTACCTGGCATCAGGCCAACTCATGCCTCTTCCTAGCCAAAGCCATGCTGAGTAACTCCTCAAAAAACCACTCAAAACAAGCAACCCGCGCCCTAACTTCTCACT
>SNQJ01S0175985.1:0-20026 GCA_010110895.2 Picea sitchensis | reverse complement strand
TCATGATAATGTTGACTTTAGCACAAAAAACAATAATTATAATGAAAAGTTAATAGGTATTGTTATAATTATTATTTTTATAATAATAATTAATATTATTATTAAAAATTAACAATGATGATTATCATTGTTGTTGTTGTTGTTGTTGTTGTTGTTGTTGTTGTTATAAGTATTATTATTAGTGTTATGACTTTGTATTAATTCATTGTCACTTGTCTTAACTATTGGGTCAATTCCCTCTATTCTAACGAATAACTTCTCCATAAAAATCATATTCTAATTCTATTTTGAGCATGAATTCTCTGTCATCAACTCCCACAACATTCTATTCCATTCTCATAATAAAATATTCAGGTGAGAGAAAGCATGGATCATTTGTAGATAATAAGTTGTTATATGCTACATGGGTAAAGAGCATGATTAGGGCTTATTATCGCACAAACTATATGTTTGGAAAAGCCCGACCCAATCCACGATATGGTGATAACTGTTGGAGAGTCTACCCATTGTCACCTTAGATAAACCCTCCCCTCGCTTTAGTGAAGAATAAATCCAACACAAAGGGGGAATCTCGGGTGACCCTAGGGGGAAATCAGATGGAAAATGAGGTTATGGAAGTGAAGCCCCTATAGGTCAAACTTCTAAGTGGAGGATGGCTCGAAAATGAGTCTCAAAGATGGTCAATGGTTTCCAAGTTCTTGAGTACCTGTAGAAGATTGTTGTACATTCTCAAGATGCAAGAAAACACAAGATACAAGCCCAATAATCTAATGGAAAAGAAAGTGAAGCTTGTTGTCCCAATTAGCAGCAGTATATAATGATATAAATCGGCAATGAAATTATAAGAGGATCTGCTAAACAAGTCACTAAAATTTCAAGAAAATATGCAAGAGACTAACTAGCAACTACTAATGTAACTCAAGTATGATAGCACAATACTTTAGCAACAATTAAAGGTTGTTAGTTACAAGTATTGAAGAGACATTATTGCAGCCTTATGGATGTATCAAACAAGTGCTAAAACAGAAAAATCCAACCACTGAAACATGCAAGTAAACCACCCAAAAGAAGCACAACAATTAGTAGATTAATTTGGTAGCTTTCTAGCAAACTTTGACAGTTAGAAGATGAGTGAGTTTGAAAGTTATGAAGTATTTTTTTGCAACCCTAATGGTTTTATATTTTAAGTATGATCGAAATAATAAATCCTTATCAAAATAAGACACCTTAGTGGACTTATCAAGCCTAAAGCACCAAGAAGATATTCCAATTTAAACAATTTCAATATCTCGTGATTTTGCGTATACCAATGCAATGATTTATTTCTCTGATGCAAGAGATTAGTGCCTTGAACTATTGGGTTTTGGAGTCCTTTAATGAAAGAGATATCCTTACCACTTCCTTAGGGGTGTAAACCCTTTTACTTCCTAAGGCAAGCAATACTAGCAAGGAACTACTAGGAGGGTGTAAGCCCTTTTACTTCTCCTTGTAACCCTTGTACAACAATTTATTCAAGACAATTATGATAGGCTTAGTGGGGTTGTATCCCCTTATACTCGCTAAGAGATTAGAAAATTAACCTTGTAACCAAGAAAGAAGCAATAACAAAGCAAATATTCCTTACCTGGTCCAAGAATTAACAAGATAAACTCTCCTTAACCAAGAAAATTCCACCAAAAGTGACGTTTTGACATTTTTAGCAAGTCATTGAGGAAGTGGAGGAGGTCATTGGGCCTCCTAAGGATCCTCCCTCATGCGCTAGGCTCGTCTCTATCATGTAAAGGGTCTTCTTCCTCCAAAAATGCCAAGTGTCCATCTCCACCACCAAACCCTAGCCCTAGGGTGACGTCAAGCCCTCCAAGTGTGACATTTTGGCCTCAAGAAGTATAACGTTGGGTTAGTAAAGGGCTAGGATAGATCCACCAAGGTGTATCTCAAGCCTCCAAAGTCTACCATCATGATCTGGTGTACGGGCCATGGTATCCAACCTGTGGGATTCAAGCCCCAAGGAAGCCCAACCTAGGCTTGTTCTTCCAAAACTGTCCACCAAGAAAGGTTCTGCAAAGACAATGAATATACCCTCCAAGGATATCAAGTAAAATGCACCATGATAAGTAAATAAAATCAATAAAAGAACCACCTAATCATGTGCATCAAAAACCACCTCATCAAATTAAACAAGTGCTCAAAGAGCCTATGCAATTTGCCAAGTTTAGGCATGGGAGGGTTGACAAGGCGACCTATTGGGTGAATCATTCTCTAAGTCAAGGAGTGTTTCCCAGGTCAACCCCTCTCTATGTCATGTAGATAATATGATATGGATGGGGGTAAAAATTTTGGGCATGGGGTTCATGACATACAAGGGATCATAGTGTCTCATTTATGAGTGCCTTTATAGAGGGTGCGTTGCATCTTCATTTTCAATGCATCTTTTTTCCAAGCCCATTTACTGCCATTAATTAATTAAGGTCCAAACACTGGGTACTCCCTATGGGTTAATCGATTAGCTTGGGGGGAAGTACCATAGATTCACTTGAAGCTATAGGTACACAGAGTGACATATTCATGGAAAGGAAGGGACACCACATGAGTGTACACACCTCAACAAGTGGGACATTTCTATAATGTGAATTGGCTTTGCACGTCTTTGATTTTTAAGAGAAACATTTCATTGTTCTTAAGACCTCTTTGGGAGAGGATCCAGAAGGTTCATAATATGGATTTTATCTTTTGTCAGCAACATTCCCTCTGGGACTTCATCCCCTTATTCCCATGGATTTAGGGAGAACCCCTTATTCAGTCAATTCACTCGAAAATCCCAAAAGATAAGGAGATGAGGAGATGAAGTGTGGAAAGTGGCAAGTATGGTCAAGAATGGTATGATGGCCTATCAAGGGGACCTCCCAGTAGAAAACCTATCATATGAATGGAAAGGTATGATGACCTGTCAAGGGTACCTCCCAGTAGAAAACCACAAAATCACTTGAAGCTATAGGTACATAGAGTGTTGTTGGTTGTGGAGCCCAATTATCTTCTTGATTCATAGGTCTTTGTTTTCAACTGTGTTTATACCCCATGAATACTCTACACCCTGGAAGAATGTACACTCCTCCACGTGGGGGATTGAAGAGAGGGGTTATCCCCTCTACGGGGTCTGAGGGCAAAGCGGGCCCTTGGCAGGGGTTCGGGGGCGAAGCCCCCGAAGTAAAAATTTCCTTGTAAATGTACATTGTAATTTCATTATAAATATGGACCATTCATTATAAAGTCACAAATATGACAGTAGAAGTTATGTTAGTGTTGTTTTCCCTAGAAGGCAACCCTCTTTTTATGAGGGAAATGTATTGAAGCTATGTATCTTTGTGAATATTGTATTATGAGTGAGGATACTGTGAGAGAAAGAAGAGGAAGTTACAGCAGGTGTGTTGTAGGTTGTATCCCTTCATTTGCTAGATAATAATAACAGAAGGATCTGGAAATTTCTCTAGTGGTCATAGTCCACACTGGGTGAACCATGTATATCTGTGTCTCTATTTTATGTGTATATTATTTGTTTTATTTCCACATTTGTATTATTTTATTTCTCTGCAATCATGTTTTTCTAACAACTGGTATCAGAGAGAAAGGTAACTCACAGGAAAATAGGGTTCCTGGTTCGACTGGGAGCAATGGCGGAAGATGGAAAGTTTAGGGTCAATAAATTTAATGGCCAAAACTACCAGTTATGGAAGATGTAGATGGGAGATTATTTATATCAGAAGGATCTATTCCTACCATTGGACCGAATAGCAAAGACTTCGACAACTATGAAGGACGAAGAATGGGAGGTTCTTGACAGAAAGGCACTAGGAACGATACGGCTGAGCCTGGCAGTGTCGATGAATTTCAATATTTCGAAAGAAAATACAACAAAGGATTTGATGGATGCATTGGAGAAACTGTATGAAAAACCCTCGGCATCCAATAAGGTATTTCTAATGAAGAGATTATTTAATATGAAGATGTCAGAAGGTGGGTCTATTGCGAATCATTTAAATGAATTTAATACGGTTACTAATCAACTAATTTATGTAAAAGTGGACTTTGATGATGAGGTCAAGGCTCTTCTAATCTTGTGCTCATTTCCATAAAGCTAGAACGGCTTGGTCATGGCTATAAGTAACTCTGTCTCTAGTTCAAATACTTTAAAATTTTATGATGGTGTCGGTGTTATCTTTAGTGAGGAAATGCGACAGAAAAGAACAGGTGAGACATCAGGTAATGCGTTAAACATGAAGAACATGGGAAGACAAAAGGATAGAGGTAAGGGCTCAGGGAACCGCGGGAATTCTAGAAAGGGCATATCCAAATCCATATTTGGAAATATAGAGTGTTGTAATTGTGGGAATAAAGGACATCTGAAGAAAGACTCCAGAGCTCCAAAATAAACAAAGAGATGGACAGCAGGAGAAAAATTAGGAAGGAAATATGTGTTACAAGATGCTTTGATTCTTTCTGTATATAATATTTCTGAGTCTTGGGTAGTAGATTCAGGGGCTTCATTTCATGCCACACCCCATAGGAAACATTTTCTATATTATGTTCAAGGTGATTTTGGACAGGTACATTTGGGTGATGATGCACCATGCAAAATTTTTGGAATGGGAAAGGTAAAAATAAAGAAAATCAATGGAAACCAATGGTTGTTGAAAGAGGTAATACATGTTCCAGATCTAAGGAAAAATCTAATTTCAACAGGGAAGTTGGAAAGTGAAGGTTGTATATCCATATTTATAGATAAGGTGTGGAAGGTCACCAAAGGATCATTAGTGATAGCAAAAGGAGAGAAGGTAGGTACATTGTATTTATGTACTGGTAATATCGACTCTTCTATCTCTTTAGCTTCTACAAGAGTGGATACAACACTATGGCATCATAGGCTTGGACACATGAGTGAGAAGGGGATGCATATTCTTCACAAAATAAATTTGTTGCCAGATCTTAAACAAATTGATTTGGATTTATGTGAGCATTGTGTTTATGGAAAACAATGAGAGTGCCATTCATCTTGCAAAGAACTCAGCCTTCCATTCGAAGACTAAGAATATACAACTCAGGTACCATTTCATATGATCCATCTTGGAAGATGGACATTTGAAGTTGGAAAAGATACACACTAGCCAAAATAGTGAAAACATGTTAACTAAGGGAGTAACCAAGGAGAAATTGAGTTCCTGCTCAGTCTCAGTTGGTCTTCAAGCATGAAGATGGAGATGAGAAATTTCTCAGGTCCAAGAAGGTTCATAGTCCAGCAGATACAACAGCAGTGGTGTTGTTGAGATCAGTGTCCAAGTGGGAGATTGTTGGTTGTGGAGCTTGATTATCTTCCTAATTCAGAGGTCTTTGTTTTCAACCGTGTTTATACCCCATGAATAATTTACACCCCGGACGAATGTACACTCCTCAACGCAGGGGAGTGCAGAGGGGGGTTACCCCCTCTGCGAGGTCCGAGGGAAAGTGGGCCCCTGAAGGAAAATTTTCCTTGTAAATGTATATTGTAATTTCATTGTAAATCTGGACTGTTCATTATAAGGTCACAGATCTGACAGTAGAAGTTATGTTAGGGTTTTTTTCCCTAAAAGGCAACCCTCTTTTTATGAGGGAAATGTATTGCGGCTACGTATCATTGTGAATATTGTATTTTGGGTGAGGAGAGTGTGAGAGAAAGAAGAGGAAGTTACAACGGGTGTGTTGTAGGTTGTATCCCTTCATTTGTTGGATAATAATAAAGGAAGGACCTGGCAATTTTTCTGGTGGACGTAGCCCACACTGGGTGAACCACGTATATCTGTGTCTCTATTTTATGTGTATATTATGTGTTTTATTTCTGCATTTGTATTATTTTATTGCTCCACAATCCTATTTTTCTAACAAGTGGCATATGCATGGAAAGGAAGGGACACCACATGAGTGTACACACGTCAACAAGTGGGACATTTATATAATGTGAATTTTCTTTTGCAGGTCTTTGATTTTTTAAGAGAAAATTTTCATTATTCTCAAGACCTCTTTGGGTGAGTATCCAAAAGGTTCATAATATGGATTTTATCTTTTTTTAGAAACATTCCCTCTGGACCTTCAACCCCTTATTCCCATGGAATTAGGGAGAATCCCTTCTTGGGTCAGTACACCTGAAAATCCCAAAAGACAAGGAGATGAGGAGATGAAGTGTGGAAAGTGGAAAGTATGGTCAATAATGGTACGATGGACCCTAAAAATCCTAAAAAACAAGGAGATGAGGAGATGAAGTGTGGAAAGGGACATGTCAATAATGAGAAGATGAGTTTTCAAGGGGACCTCCCACTAGCAAACCCATCCCTAAGGGTGACCACTTACTAGGCACAATGTCAACCACCAAGGTGAAAATGGAAAGTAACATAATTTCCAGCAAACATTATAATCAAAAGCGGTTTTAAAAGAAACAAACTCAATTGCCTCAAATATTGAATGATACCCACCATGATACTTAGCCTATACTCTCATGGAGAAATATCCAATGTCTTTCGGAAGCCAATCGATGTGGTGGATACCCTCATGATGAACCTCCGTAGATATATGGTGGTATGGGACTATGTCTGCGGGTGATTAATTATTATCAACCATTTGTCTCTAGGTAATCCATGTCTGCAACATGAGGGCCTCGAGACATCATTCCCTTGGTTATCCCTAGGAAATGGGGATAACATGCCTCTAGCCATGCCATGCTAGCCATCCAAGTGTGAACACATAAGTATCCTTCTGCAACACACACACACACATATTTTATGTATGTATGTATGGCGTGTCCATATCATCATTATTTGTGAATTTAAATAATTGGAATTGCTAATTCATAAGGTGTATGTCAATGAAGATAAATCAACTAATTTTTGGCTCAACCAATTAATGAGCATACAAAGATATTGGTTCCAAACATACATAAGGTTTAGGTGTTTTGATTACATCAATATCCAAACTCCAATGTCTTCATTATTTTTCTTGATATTTCATAGCTGTGGCTACTGATATACATAACACTTTAAAAAGTGAACTCAGTCAACTATGATATTGTAGCAAAAACAGACGACTGTGATTATGATTAGTAATTTATTCTAATTTATAATATTATTAATCCATTATTACATTAATTATAATAAGTGTTAATTATAAAATTTAAATTTATTATAATAACTAGTATTAGTTATTGACTAACTTGCACACAATAATAAAATTCTAGAGAGAGAAAAAAAAAATGTAACTTATATTCAAAGATTAACAAAGTTACAATCCATAGGGCTTGCCACTATGATCATGAACAACAAAAATCTAAGACAAAACAAAACATCCCTCTAATATCTCAGGACCTCATCCCAAAAACTATTAGTATTTAGGCAGAAATAAAACCAAACAAGAGGTTTGAATACATGCTTAAAAATCAATAAGCATGTCTTCCCTGAGGAAGACATGTTCACCATTAGAAATTTCTTCTAATATCAAAATATTTTCAGGTAAAGCCAAGGCTTCTTTAGACAGAGAGTTAGCGACTGAATTTTTCTCCCTATAGACATGTCTAAAATTTATGCTTCGGAAATTTCTTGCAGTGGCCCTCAAATCCTGAGCTAGCACTTGAAGCTCCAAGTCCACCAGAGATAGCCCCACATTCATCCATTCGATTACCAAACAATAATCTCCTAGGACCTACAAATCATAAATATCTTTATTGATAACATACTTAAAGAGTACATAAAGTGCTTTGAACTCTGCTTGATCGTTCATTCTTGATCTAGCATTTGATTTTCCCTGTAAAAAATGTGATTAATATAGTTAAAGAATAAATCCCACCTCGAAACATCAGTTATGTCCCTGACATGCACCATCAAAATGCCCCCATGTCGAATTCATGTTGATGTCAATCTCAGCTATACCCATAGACCGACCCACTCAAGGAACCACCTTATAACTCAATTGCAGGGAAATATACTGATGTACAAATATGTCTGGAGGAAGACATTTACCATCGAATAAACCTGCGTTATGGGCCATCCAAACACCCTAGGAAACCACAATAGGAAGAATATGACACATTTTCAAGACTGGTCTCAGGAAGAAAACCCAAAAACATTCATTCACATAATATTTATCCCAAATATTTTACAGACCCAAAAGAGATTCAATTTCTTTCCATTTTTTCTGGGTGAAGATACAAGATAAAAAAATATGAATGTTTGATTCCTCATCATGTTTGCACAAAACACATATACCTCGCATGTGCTTACCTCTGTACTGAAACTTTTCCAAAGTAAGTAACTACCCATTAAGAGCAAGCCAGAAGAACATAATACTTTTTGTGGACTCCATATCTTCCAAATTTTCTTGACCCACCAATCATCTACAGTAACCCTCACAACGATCATGGCTTGATAGCTGAATTTCATTGTATAATTCCCTCCCTCCTTATTGTAATCCCATATGAGTTCAACTTCATCCACTTTTATCCTGACATGGTCTTGCTATAATTTTTGGATGAAAAGAGACCGAGATTATTGCCAATGCGGGGAAAGATTTAAAGCCTCACCTAACAACCAACCTTGCCCCAAAATAGATGTGTCGGAAAGGTCGACAATGAAATTCAATGTACAACATCCAACTTACTGAAGGAAGATAATCAAATCATAAGTCAAAAAAATACACTCATTGCACCCCACTATAACATCCTTACTAATTCTAACCCTCAAACCAAGACCTACCTTCCATGCTAAGTATTAACCAATGATAGGAAAGGCTATAGAGAGAGATTTCCACTAGGCAGATACATTATTGATAGGTTTGTGTGGGCTTCTGATCCAATCTTGAATGGACCTCGAATGAATATACTAATCTATCAGAATTTATCTCTAAAGGCTATCTTGAGTTAAGAAAACCCAAATAGATTTAAGTTCCTGGGATTTGCAAAAGATCGATAGATCGTTAACCCCCCATCCTCCAAGCTCTTTTGGCTTGGAAAGGCACTTATAATTAATTATATGAGAACCAATATACTTAGTGTTTCCCTTCCATATGTAGTTGAAACAAATTTTTCTAATCCATGCTAATATTCCTTTCAGAATTTGTGCCAAGAGATGCCAATAAATTGGGATTGCTTCGATGATCGATTTGATAAGGGTTAATTGACCACCCTTAGATATATGTCTATTACATTGTAGATTTATTCTTCTTTTGACACAGGAAAGCATCCATTTCCAATCCTCAACCCCATACTTGTTGGGATTGAGCATAAACCCCAGATACTTGATTCTCGATTGCATCTCATGCGTGGAAAAATCAAATAAGTTAGACAACTACCCCCGAATATCCTCTTCAATCTCTGAAAAATATAGTGTAAATTTGAGGTTATTAATAACCATTATCGTTGCCTCGTAAAATAAAGAAACCTAAATCCCTAAAGAAATCAATTCATTCTTCTTAGATGTGTCAGCCTATTGATTGAAGGAGAATAAAGCACCCGATGGGATAAAGTGCATTTTGAGCACTGTGGGGCAGAGAAAAAAATGAAAGAAAGCTTTCAAACTAATTAATACTCTACTATAGTGAGACGCCAATTATACCTTATTTCACAAGCGTGACTAATAAGTGTTACCAATAAGCAAAAGTGTCAACATTAGTTAGCCTTCCTCTTTTTCTCGCTTCCAGCCTATCTCGCCAGATCTCTATCATGATTGAGCTCCTGCAAGCTAGACCGAAAAAAGGTGGCTCGTAAAGAGTCAAGGATATATTTGAGTACCCTACCATTTGATTATGCACAACAGAAAAAACTAAAAACATCATCCACAAATAGTAATTGGGTTAAAGATTCATCCCTTCCAGTCTTAAAACCTTTGAAACTATGCATCTATTTTGCTTCCAAAATTGCCCGACTAAGCCCCTCAACCACTAGAAGAAAACGATAAGGGGATAAAGGGTAGCCTTGATGCAATCCCCTAAAAGACTTAAAAAATGGTGATCTGGAACCATTGATCAAAACAATGAAAGAGACCAAAGTTACACATGACATAATCCATTGGACCAGTGGTAGCTCAAACCCCATTTGCAAGAGCAGAAGACAAAGACACATCCATGATACTCTATTGCAAGCCTTTTAGAGGTCAATTTTAACAATAGAGATTGGATATTTCCAAGATTTTATGGAATGGATACCTTCTTGAGCTCATCCAATAGCTTCATGAATGAGATACCCTTTGAGGAATCCAAATTGCTCCAGGGAAATTCAATATGATAAATATGGATTAATCTGGATGGCTATAATTTTAGCAATGATTTTACACATAGCATTACATAGGGTGATAAGACAAAAATTGTCAAAAGTTTGTGAGCAATCAGTCCTAGGGATCACTACTATTAAATTTGCATTGATGCTTCCCAAAACTTTGTCTGGTCACCTATTCTCTTCCACCATCCGCAACATGTCATCCCCCACTATATCAAAAAACTCATCAAAGAACTATGTTGACAACCATCTGACCCATGACTCTTGTCCTTCTTGAAAGATGAAATCGTGGCATTGAGTTCTCCCTTGGAATATTCCTTATAAATATCCTGATTATCCTCTTCTTCGACCCCTTAAAGAAAATACAAGAGTGGTTTTATAACATCAACCATTCTTGTACATTCCAACTACTTAAAAAAGGATTGAAATTATTTGACCCCTGGGGTTTCCAAATCAAAGAAATTTTGGACCTTATTTACATTGGAATCATTCAATTCCCATATTGTATTTATGATTTTCCGATGATTTGCGAACCTCTAAAAATATTTGGTGTTTTGGTCACTATCCTCAAACCAGAAGGCGCGACTTTTCAATCACCATTATTTTTCCTATTCCAACACAACACAATTCTCACGATCATCCAGGGACCAAATTATTTTATACCAAAAAATGGCAAATTGACTTCATGATCCACTTCATATAGATGTTCCAGATCACATTCTATATTTATAATTCTTTATTCCAAAGCAGCAATTTGGGACACAACCCATATCACCACTTTTTATTTTAAAGATCTAAGAGAACACACAAATTGTTGGTTGGTTGAGGCAGTATTAGTATCTTGAAATGGCATCCAATTCTCAATAAATAGTGGTCAAAAGTCCTCCACCTCAACCCATGACGAATTGTACTTCAAAGGGGACCTAGGCTTCCCTTTGGAAAAATCAAATTCTAAGAAAATAGGAAAATGATCAGAGCACCTGATCTTACCAACCCAAGAGAGATACACCATAATGCCCTAAATAAAGAGTGATGGACTAAAAATCAATCAAGCCACTTGTGTACCCCTTCATTGCTTTTGTGGTTGTTACTCCGAGTCAGGTTGAGACAGACCAGTTCCACATCAAATAAATTAGCATTCTCCAGCTTATTAGGAAAATAATGAGCCAATGGATTTTCATGGGCCTACATACCCCAGATTTCCACATGATTAAGAGTGAAATTAAAATCCCCAACAAGAATCAGGGTATCAGACTTTAACACCCTTGATGCAAAGATATGATTCCAAAACTGCACTCTATCCACATACGGACCATATACGTTGAGAAAAAGGAATGGCCAATCCAACTCTTTACACTCAACCTCCAAGAACAATCCTAAGTGAAAAATAAAACAGTTAATGAGTTCTACACTTGGCAAGAGACCCGCAATGATTCCCCCAAGGATCCAAAGGAATCTAGCCCAGAGAAAACCCATCCTAGAAACATCTTGAAAAGATCAAAGAGAATTGGATCCATCAACGACAATCTCTTAAGGGGAAAAATTTTGTCCCTCCTCCTGAGCCCTTTCATATTAACGAACATAAAATTCATGAGAGGATGTCCTTAGGGATTGATCCCACTCTAAAGACCCCAGAAATGAGACAATGTTGTCCCTATGAAACTTCCTAAAATGCCTTCTCCTACACGTGTTTAAACACTGACTTCTAACCCACCTTAGCAGGAAGAGAATCCTTCTTCACACCAAACCCCAAGCCCCAAAAAGAGGCCACGCACTTAACAGATGCTCAAGAGTGTAAAAGGTATGGTTCCCTAGCAAAGGATATAGAGTGGGATATGGAGGTGGAATTATTACATGAATAATTGACATTATGGGAGGAAGGTAATGCATTGTAGTAATGCATGAAAGCGGCTTGGTTCTAAGGATGAATGAGTTCAGGGATCTGATTGTATAACTTAGTGAAACGCAAGTTGAAAGACTTTATGGTTTCACCATCCTTATAGGCGATGTTATTGTATTCTCGTAACTTCTCAGCTGGGCTTTTAGATTGCCCATAAGTGGATCTGAACCAGTACATTAACTCCTCCCAAGTAGACAGAATCTTAGGAGGAAGGTAAAAGAAATCGGTCGCAGCCTTTCCTTCCAAGGAATTGACGAATAAGCGCATGCAAGTATCATTGGCATTGGCTCCTATGTTGTGACAAGCATTATAAAATGCCACCGGGTGTTCGTTTGTAGTGACAGTGTTATTTCCTAAAAACCTAGGAAGATGTTCTTTGAATTTAGGAAGTGGACGCATAGCAGGTGTTAGGTTAAGAGGAGAGGACACATGCCATGGTGTGGTTGTGGCGCCTTCTTCAAACTGAAAAATCCCATACTTTTAATGACTTTGGTGGGATTTGTGATAGATTGGACAAGGATATGGTGGCTATATAAGCTACCAATCACTGACGAAGATGAATACTGGGAGGAGGAAGCACTTCCAATGCCACCCGAGCCACCACTAGATCTCATCTTGTGGATGATAGGTGAAGGATAAAAAGACTAACTTGAATAATCAGACAAAGTTCTCCTTACAGCACTTTGTTGGGTAGATAAAACAACATTCCTTCTTCCTATTTCAGTAATAGGATTAATTTTGGGTGATAGGCCTCTTCTTCTTCTAGAGACACGAGAGTCTAAGGACATGAAAGAAAGGCCAAAACTGAAGGAACAAGAAGGTTACTGTTGATATCTAGGTTGTCTACGTCTAGCCTCCAAACGTTCTTGGGCACTAATATCTCACTCAATTGCTACACATGAATGATTAAGCTCAGCACGAGTATTGGCAGTGTCTAAAATGGTGTTAAACAGGTTCAAAGCACTGCTGGTTTGATCTTGAAGATCGGGCTCAATATTGGGCTGCCTTGCAACAGACACGGACATTAAGAAATAAAACAGTCAAAGACTCAATATCATAAAAATAGATGTATCAATGATAATCGAGTATAAAAATTAACCAGAGAGATATTGAAGATCTCCCTAGTATGGTCGCTAAATAAATGTTAAGTGAAATATATGAAATGATCTTACTCAAGCATTTTTAGATTCTGCTTAGCTAAAGCAAAATAGACGGGAATGTCACCCTATGTTTATAGCCATCAAAAATAATATCCTAACTCACAAGTATTGATTACAAGTGCTTAGGCTAGACTTTTTATCAATAAAAGCTTGCTGGAAAATTCATTATTTATGTGATTTTTTGAATATAACAGTTGTTGAAATAAATGTAGAGACAAAAGTAAAGACACCAAGATGATAATCAAGACATATGAGACATAAATCAATCATTTATTTCATTCCAATTCACCAAAGATTCATTCTCTTTACAAAATTTCGTGAAGAAGTTTTGGACCAAAGTCAAACTTAGACGTCCCCGATGAAACATACAAAAGAACCTCTGACAGGAAATCAAAAAAACTGAACTCTAAAAGTTGGATCAACTTGCCATAGATTGTTTCCCACTCGACTCTACGCAATAGCCTTTGTCAGTCATGAAAACTAATTCACAAACAGACAAGTCTACACAGACTATCAAAGATAGATCAACACCTATGAAAATCAAGTGTCTAAATGATGTAATTCAGCCATGAATCTTGTTGCCTTATGATCAATCAAGGAATGAATGAAAACTAAACTATCTCAACATAAACTCAAAGATAAAACCTTAGTATGATTCTCCTTCTATCCTCCCTTGTTCCTCTCTTTCCTTTTGCCTTTAAGCAATTAGAATTGGTTGAAGTAGTTGAACTACCTCATTAGTTAAGTTAACTAAAAAACTCAACCAACTTTATAGTTAGGGGGAAAAGTAATAAATCATAATAAGGGTTATAAATAAATAATAACTAGTAGGTGGGACCCCTTGTGACTCCCATTTAGCTCTTAACAATCATAACATAACTAGTTAATTAAGCAAAACACCCCTCCTTGTGACTCACATCATCACATTCACATTTGACAATTTATCTCATTGATATTTGAAATCATTTTCAAAAATATATTACTCTTATATCCCAAGAAAGAATGTTGTCCAAAACTTCTGAAGTCAATTATCATCAACAATAAACAAAATAAAACTCAAAAACCATATTTTCCACTCTGAGATGCAATCTTTCCTTGGTTGTTTTTGTCACCCTTTAATTTCTCTGAATTCGCCTTTGGCTGCACTAATCCTTTAGGCCTAATATCACTGATCACATGAGAAAAATCGTACCTCAAATGCATCCGGGAAGACACGGATTTATCAGAGCCATTGGAGGGTGAGGAAGGGGCAGCAGTGGCTTTTCCTTTGTCAGGGGAATGGTGGGCCTCGGTTTTCAATCTTTTGCTAGCATGGGAGGATTGCACTGGTGAGTGGGTAGGGGCTTCTTGGACAATCTGATTGTTAGGAGGGGGAGTAGGTAAAGACAAATTGGGCCAGCCACGATGTTGGGAGACTGTCGGGTAGACAATCTCGTGCCATCCGTCGTTTTCGGGAACCTCGGGTTGCAATGATACATGAGGGGGAATGGGAATACCAAGGCTTGTGGAACTTGGAAGGGAGGCCTTTTAGGCCTCGGTTAGACCACTCCTTGCCCAATTCAATTGAAAAACCCAGCTTGAAATAGTTGGCCTAACTCTTGTGAGTCAGCATCAAAGTGTATGGAGAATCTTGGCCTTCTTGGGCCTCTGTTCCAATTATCTCTCCCTTTGTTGCCTATGCCATGCCTACCTCGGCTGAAAAACCTCATTACTGCATGCATGATTGATTAGAAAATACTTCCTTTACAATCATACATGAAAACTCCTTAAAAATATGAAATACACTTTGGCTCAACAACATATCATACTCATGCAATCCAATCCATAGAAATTGTTTAATTTTTGTCAATGAGAAGGGACTGAACAAAAGGCCCTAGGATATGTGAAGGGTTTCTATTGAGCGAAAAAAATGATAAAATGAGGGGGAAAGGAATCATGGTTACTACTCAAAGGAAACAAACAATCAACTGTAACGCAAACCCCAAAAGCATGTCACTTCAATCCATCTAAGAAACTGTGATTTCAAACTGTTACCATACATAATTCCTCTTAACTGTAATTAAATTTTAGGAACAGGGAATGAAAAATGAACATGGGAAGGCGAGGGGATTGTAATTAGCACTAAGTGAGAAAATGGTAGGGAGGAGAGCAGATATTGTTCATAAAATTAATTAAGTAATCCTTAACCATTCCATATCAAACTCAAAAGATCCAACACCTACCAAATAATCATTGTGCTCAATTTAACAATCACTGTGTATAACTCAATCAATTTTGTGTATTACTTGCTCATTGTTCGCAATTAGAACATTAACACGGTGTCATCAAAACAAGACAATATGCTTCCACAACAACCTGTAAGAGTTATGTTTCTTCCCAACTGTCTCAATTAATATTTAAAACAATTTCTAAATGAACACACAATCACTTGTTCCAATCTGTTCCATCAAAACATCAACCATTGTCCATGAATCATTTCTTCAAATCAAACACAGACACTAAAATCACACATGATTCCATTCCTCAAGTTCATCTAACAATTAAGTTGTAATGAGAACATATTGTCATGGAAACTGTGCCTATCTCTGCTACGATGCATGATATTCATCAACACACATGACGAACAACCAAATACAACCATCAATATTTTAATTGCAAAGATCCTGGCTTACCATTTAAACACACAAGCAACAATCACCATTTCAACTCAAACTATGTTGTGGAATACACAAACCATTCAACAAAACGCAAGAGCATTTATGTGATTGTACAAGTCTAGTTACTATCAATCTAAACATCCACAATGTTGGGCTATCAATCCAATATAATGAGGCAGTAATAGTATGCCCTATTTCATCTCACAAATCAATCAAATTGCAACAAAACCATATTGTTTAAAAATCCGTGACCATCTTTGATGGCACAATCAAATAGTATCCATACAATATATAGTGGATGGCCATGCCATAATTACCATGATTGCAATACTCCCATTTTTCAATTTAAAACACAGAGTCACGGCAACCATCAACTCAACATAACATGTTGTAGGAAGCCCACACAAACCAATGCATCACACACGAAGCATCGTTGTGACTTAATCAATTATAACTAATGTTGGGTTAACAATTCAAATGTCATAATAACCAATGCATTGACTAAATACCAAAACCAACACCATTGTCAACATAATCCATAGGGACGAGACAGTGATTGACATTGTCGATAATACACCACCAACTCATAACAATCAACAGCATACCCGACAGGACATAATGGTTCCCTCTATCAAAAACTAGGCTTGAGAAATCAAGGGTTTGCTATGTGGACCAACACAGGGAGACTGGAGTCGACCCCCAACATCGGGCAAGAACCTCTGAGACCAACGGTGCCACACAAGGTATACCACCAATAACTTCGCAAACATGGTGACAATTCTCGTGATAGGAGAGACTATGAATAGAGGAGCAAAGGCTTCATTTTGGTCCTGCAACAACACTTAGAACATGCAGGGTATAACCCTTGTGGTTTTCCCAATCAACCAAAGAATGTTGAGATAAAACAGAGTTGAGAAATAGCAATCGACCTCAAGCAAGCCCTTTGTCATAACAGCCATCATAACCCATTGTGCAACCATCAGTAACATGAACGAACCTATACCCAAGTGAAACGATATGTAGTGACACAAAGTGTTTGAAACCCAGCAAACCCTATAACAGCAAACGATTGGGTATGGTGATAAGAAGCGTGGAGACAGCCATCCAATATGGACCGAATGAAAACCCTTCAACCAAGACCAATAAGGATGACAGAGAGCCTTCGTGGCTTCTAACACTCAGAATGATCAATGAAACTGTGACTTCAAACATTATTGCAATGAAAACCACACCAGCCATTCATTTCAGAAAAATATCATAATTTTACATAGTTTCCAAACTTCAGGAAAGAATGGACCCATATATCACCATTTATTTCATAACCAGAGCGGGTTCATGGATGGAGAAAGGACATACCTGTAACCACGAAAACCTTAAAAACGCGAGCTTGGTCGAGCAGGTATTCTTCTCCTTGAAAATCGGAGCTTAACCACAATGAACACAATTGAACAATAGCCAGGGTGACGGCCAGTGGGAGGGGTATGGAGTGATGTGCAGTAAATGCACGTCGCCTCCATCCTCCAGACATTCAATTCCTTAGTACACGCCAGCCCACTAATACATCAATTCATTCAATTAAACCATGCATCAAAACCAATGTCCACTAATTTCCAAGAGCGCCACCCTATGTCACATTAACCACTGCCAACCATACTATAGTGCATATCACATGTATTTCCATATAACTCAATAAATCGTATAGCCACTAACATTGTTAGCTAAGACTAACAACAATCCATTTAAACTTCAAAATGCATAGTGCAACATCGTATAGCATAGCAACATAGTTCCTTTCTTTTGGATTTTATTCATATTGTTTTTTATATCTTTTCAACTGCTCTTATGTGTTGTTACTAACATGTCTCTTGTGCAGGTGTCACGGTAGTGAATCCAGGAACATACAGCAAAGGTAACAATGGATAATAATACGTCATCGTAATCATGAAATTATAGCTTAGAGCAACAAAAACAAAACATAACATGTCTTACCCATCATTCACTTGTCGCATTTAGAACCAACACATAACAGGCCTTATTCATTGCCAATAAAACCAATATTTTATCAATCATGTAGAACCATGTAAGCAGTGTCGAACAACAACATAAACATGAAAAAAGAACCAAATCTAATCTCCCAATCTACAAGGGGGTCCCACCTACTAGTATTATATATCTTGTTAGCTTATAATAATAGGCTTTAGCAATACTTTGTAGGCAAAATCCTCATTGCGATTTTAATCGTCAACAAACTGGTGACTCCACAGGGAAATGTGTTTTCAACAGATTAGAACTCAGAACTCATGATTTTGCAGGTCAAGTAGATATAACCAGGAATATTATGCAACAGGGGGAAGTGAGAGGATTTAATGGAAAAATGACTGGGAATTCGGGAATAACTCATGAAAAGTGTTAAGTATGAGGGGTTTTACCACTGTGTGCATAATCATTCAACTGGGATTGGCTCTTAAATTCAACGAGAACATTTATGGACTTGCTCTCTTAAATTCTCAAATGGATGAAGAAAAGGAAAGCAGGAGTGGGAGATAATCCAAAGAAAATCTTTAGACAACAAAGTGGAAGCAAATAACAATTTCAAGCGTGCCTTTCAGGGGAAACATTGTGATAGTTGTGTAAGCTTGATTGTTATTGACCAACACATCTTGCAGGAGTGAGACTATGGCAGAACTGATCCAACATCTTATTTTGACCAAATTAACTAAAAGGTGGTAAGCAACAAAATCATGACAGAAGTAAAAATGCTAAAATTAAAACAACAACAATAAAATGACTGAATGTAAAAGTAGTAGGAAAATTTTTTAAAATAGAAAGCAGAAGTCAAACTATTGTAAAAGCAGAAAAGAAAATAGTGCAAAATTGAAAGCAAAGCTAAGTTACTAGTATACAGAAAATCCAAATAGTGTTAGCATTTTTCACGTTGGTCCCACGTAATGTTTCAAGTGAGAACAGTTAGTACTGTAGAAAAACAATTGCTCCTATAAATCCTTTAGAATGCAAGAGTTAGTATTCAAGACAAAAGCAATTTTGAACGGACTCATAAATAACACTTGGAACTCTGAGGCAATAATCATCCCTTTAACGTGTACAATCAAATCATCAAGATATATATGGATATTGACCGATTCGTCAAGAGTTGTTTGTATAGGTCTTTTAAAAGCGGTATTTGCATCAGGTAATCCAAAAACCAGGCATTTATAAGTCATGGTACCCAAATTAGTGGTAAGAGTGGTTTTGTGAGCATCTACCCTTTTTCCCTTGATTTTACTGTAACCCAAAAAATTGTCAATTAAGGGCCTTATATGTGACCTTACAACCTGTTGTAGAATCATTCCCATATTAAGAGGAGGAAAAGGATTTATCATAATAGCCTGACTGAAAGTGCGAAAATTAATGCAGGTTCCAATATGATCAGTAGTCTTCGAAACAGGTACCCAATCGGAAACCCATTCAGGGTAGACTGGAAAAATGATCCCAGCCCTTAAGAAATTTCCCAACTCTCTTTGAAAATTTGCCTTAAATGCAAAGTTAATAGGTCTTAGTTTCTTCCTAACTGGTTTCATGTCTTCCTTAATGGGGATGGCATGTTGTATAAGACCAGGATCAAAACCATGAAGACCCTCATAAGACCAAGCAAAAACATCTTGAAATCTACCAAGTAGCTTGGCCAACTTCATTTCTTCTTTATCAGAACATTGGACACTTATTTTAACATTCCTTGAAGATTCAAGTGCCCCAGTGTTCAAGGAGATGGTTTCACCCATTTTCCTTCTTGACTCCTCTTCTTTCTGTTTCTCTTTACTGCTTGCATGACTCGATGAAAACGAACACTCTAGAGGAGTCAGGCCCTTAGGAACCTTGTTGTCTTTCATGGATATAATTCCTTTAGTCTTAAGAGGTTCATTTTGAATGAAAGCACAAATTCTTTCATTGTTAGGGAAAACCTGCCAAGATTATATACTTTCAAGGACATGCAGATGATATAGAGCTCGAAAAGTACAATTAGGTCTGT
>SNQJ01S0175984.1:20036-31377 GCA_010110895.2 Picea sitchensis | reverse complement strand
AACGGATGAGATTAGATTAGATAGGTGGCTGAGATTTGGTGTCTCTTCACTCACCCTCACTTTAATCATAAAGTTATCTTTTAATTTGCATCTCACAAATTAATTTGACGAAGACCCACATTCGGCAATTTCTCCCCCTTAGGCGCCTAGGGAAGAGGAACACTTGCCTTGGTACTTTATTTTAATTTAAAATTTAACAAAAGTTACACCAGATGGACTTAAAGACGGCCTTTCTAAATGGTGTCATCGAAGAGGAAGTGTATATAGAGCAACCTCAAGGATTTTAAGTTGAATATAGGAAGTCTCATGTCTATAAATTGAAGAAATCCTTATACAGATTGAAGCAAGCTCTGAGATCTTGGTATGGCCATATAGACAATTTCTTGACGATCTTAGGCTTTACCAAGAGTAAAGTCGATTCTAACCTCTACTTCAAGGTTATGAATGATGAGCCAGTGATATTATTGCTATATGTGGATGACTTATTCTAACTGGAGAAGAAAATATTATCACCGAATGTAAGAAGAGACTTGCCTCAAAATTTGAAATGAAATACCTTGGCCTAATGAATTATTTCTTAGGTCTTGAGGTATGGCAGAGTCTAGAGAGAATCTTCCTTAACCAAGCAAAGTATGCAGTCGAAATCCTGAAAAGATTCGACATGCTGGAATGTAAGCCCATGAATACAACCATGGAAGTGAAACTGATGTTGTTGGTCGACACTTCGTCAGAATCGATTGATGCCACCTTGTACAGATAGATTATTGGATCGTTGATGTACCTGACGAACACCAGATCGAACATTTGTTTTTCCATGAACACCTTGAGTCAGTTTCTGGTAGAGCCCAGACATGTTCACCTTGTGGCTGCAAAAAAAGTGATGAGGCACCTTAAGGGTACATTAGATTGTGGTCTCAGTTATAATAGAGATCATGATTTCACATTGAGTGGATATACTGATTTAGATTGGGCAGGAAGCATTGCTGATAGGAGAATCACTTCTAGATGTTATTTCAGTTTGGGATCAGCCATGATCTCATGGAAAAGTAGAAATAAATCCATCATTGCTCTCAGCACAGTGGAAGCATAATACATTGCTACGTGTTCTGCTAGTTGCGAAGCTATATGGCTTCGAAAGTTGTTTACCAGTCTATTTGACCTAGAGATGAAAGCAACCTCGATCATATGTGATAACCAAAGCTGCATAAAGATGACAGAGAATCCTTTATTTTACGATAAGTCGAAGCACATAGAGATCCGATATCATTACATACATGACATGGTATAGAGAGGATCCATAAAGCTCCAGTACATTATCACGGATGAACAGGTTGCTGATGTGTTGACCAAGCCCCTATCTCGTGTAAAGTTTGAGTACTTCCGAGATAACATTGGCATAGTCTGAAAGGACCTTCCTCAAAAGGGGGAGTAATTGTTGTGATGAGATATTCCTTTCTTCTAACCTTATGGTTGTGACGAAAATCAGGATGTATACCTTGCTTCCGACCCTATGGTTGTGAGGTAAAGAAAGATGATGTGATATGACTAGTACTATGCTTTTGTCTATACAACTACGATGTAAAGCAAGTCTAGTACCATGGTTCCGACCTGATGGTTGTGACATAAAGCAGGACGTGTTCCTTGCTTCCAGCCTTATGGTTGTCATGTAAAGCAAGAAGACGTGATGATACTAGTATTGAGCTTCCAGCTAGATAGTTGTGACGTAAAGCCAGTCTAGTATCCTACTTTCGACCTGATGATTTTGATGTAAAGAAGGACGTATACCTTGCTTCTGACCTTATGGTTGTGACGTAAAGCAAGATGATGAGATGAGGCTAGCACTATGCTTCCGGTTGGATAACTGTGACGTAAAGCCATATAGCATCTTTCTTCCAACCTTATGGTTGTGATGTAAAGCAGGACGAGTATATTGCTTCCAACTTTATTGCTGTGAAGTAAAGCAAGATTATGAGACGAGACTAGAACTATGCTTTCGACTTGATAGATGTGACATAAATCCATTCTAGTATGATGATGATGAGACAGCCTCGTGTTGTGATGATGATGATGTATTAGTTTTATACTAATCCATATTGATGCAGATGACGATTTCATTCCTTTGAGAATGATGATGCCTTCCAATGAAGAAAACTTCCAATGATTTATAGATATGTCAGTCGGTGCTCCAAGATGATATTAATGATGTTGCCCTCCTGATGTCGTTGATGATGCAGACCTCTCTCTCGCCTGATGCTGTTGAAGAATACCCTTCTTGTTAAGGGGGAGTGTTGAAATAATGTAATTGCAAAGTGTATTCTTATTATTATCTGATATATTATTCATTGGATCAATCCCCATTGTGGATTAATCATGTCATCTATTGTAATAGGACCAAATCCCCTTTTGTAGATTAGTAAAATGATAATTATAATAGGAAGAATAAGAAGTCAGCCCCAACATATATTAAAGAGGTCCCATAATATATTAAAGGTGGTTATAACCACCCAGTTTGAGAAGTTAGACCTGCCAGTGAAGAGACACTTCATACGTGCCACTCTTGTATAAATAAAGAGGCCAGTGCCTCACTTAGACACAAAACTCACTTGCTCATTTAAGAGACAAGTTTCAGAATTGCAGTTGGAGAAGAAAGAGAGAGAGTGGCGCATATTTTGGAGAGGATCTTCTGTATTAGCTTGAGTTATCTCTTGGGAATGTATTGGCTATCTATAATAAGAAATTGTTTTTGGGTTTTCTTCCCCTAGAGGGTTTTCCAAGATAAATGTTGTGTCTCTTGTGATTATGTATTTCTCAGTGATCTTGTCTTTATGTTGTTGTTATCTATTGAAATGCAAAGAACTATAATAATGACATAAACATTAACAAATGATTGGGTTTTTATCTATATGGAACTAGAGGGAGAGTTCCAACCAAAACCCCTATGCATATTATACAAGTGACAATGTTGTGGAATTGACCCATCACTTGGGTAAACCTACAATGGAGGCACTTTGGCCCAAATGGGCCCACTTGGGAGATGGAGGATGCCATAGGAGAGGCATATTCATCCCTATTTTCATCATATATTTTACTACAATAAAGAAACATTAAGGATGGTTTTATTCCAAGAGTGAGGGGATGTAATGCCCCAATCTTTTACTCCTTGAAATATTTGTAATTAAATTGTTAAATACTTTGCAAGGATATATTTTTTTTCTATACTAACACCATGGAGTAGATATACCATGGTGAAGTGACTACTGTAAGAATTCTAGTTTTGAAATTAATAAAGAAACAATACAAATACCAACAAAGCATGAGCACCTAAAGGGGATATGATACCACGAGAGGGGAAAGGTGAGGCAGTCTAATAGGGGTTTATGCCTAAAAACATCTACCTTGTGTTACCTTGAAAGTTTACTCATTTTAAAATCTTATTTTTCAAAGTTAAAAGAGGTTAAGAGGAGTGGAGGAAACAAATTCCTCAACCTCAACCACCATTTCCTAAAAATTAACAAGTTGTCTCCCATACATTCTTGGAACAAGGAAGAAGCTTAATTGGAATTATATTGCTATCATCCATGCATGGAAAATTTGAATGGTGGGGAAGAGGAAGATATTTTTAGAGAGTTAGGAAGTAGAAAAATAAATCCAAGTTCATGATAGAACAAACCACCCATGAAATGAATCTTTTAGACATAAAAAAAGTGCCAAGAAACTAAGGGGATTCCACAAAAGATTGAGATATCAGCCTGTACCTTTCTATGCACATGGTAAAGAGAACTGGAGGGAGTAATGTTTGAGACAATATGAAGAAGAGAAGGAAATACTCCTTGTGTTGTGTGGGGTAGATAATGTAGGTTCCTAAGAGCTACTCTATCCTTAATAGGCTTAACAATGAGAATCACTTTGAAATTCAAAGTTTTTCTTTTTCTATTTCACCCTGGTGGTATCATATCCTGGATAGGAGGTGTTGTCCTTAACAAACTACATACGGTTGGGTGAAAATAACTCACTTGGTCGATTTCCTGGTGTGCAACATTCAAAATATAAGTTTATCTCTTCCTTCTATAAATATTATACATTTGGATGATAATAAGAATAATAATAATCTATTTTTAAGGTCACGACTAAGCAAGATACCAAATTGGTGTATGCGACCCCCTTGTTTATGGGACAAGGGACCCCCTCTCCATAGGTATTTGACTCATAAATTCTATGGAGGTATACATACCCTAGCACCCTTTGGATTTGAACCTGTGACCTCCAAGAGGAAACACATGTTCTTAACCATTAGCCCCCCCTATAAAATTGTATGGTTGTGAAAATTTTGGATTGATAAGAGAATTCTCGTTTCCACAATTGTTGATGTTAAATTTAAATTTGGGTCAGCCTAATTGGTTTAAATTTATAGTTAGGGGCCTTGACTATGTGGTGATTCTTCTAGTTTTGGGGATGGTGGGAATGATGTATTATGCAAGTTTTGATAAAAAAAAGATCAATAAAGTTTTTTGTTTCCTTTATACTATTCACACACATTAATTTTTGAGTTTGTAGCAAAGTTATTTTCTTATATATTGTTAGTTGAGGGAGATTTTAATGGCATACATAAATGCCACAACATTTTTACAAGAAAACAAATTGTTTTTCCTACAATTCTTCTATTTGATATAAATTGAAATAGCATTCAGTTTGGTAAAATGGTTTCAAAGTTTAGTTCAAAATTTATGACCTATTTGCATCCTTTTTTACACCTAATATATGAGCACACTATATATTGTCTCGATACATTAGAAATAGAAAAAATAGGGTCCATGAGAGCTATGTTTTATGACAATTTTTAATGGACATTATATCAGCTTGGATAGTTGATAACATCTAATGAAAATTTTATTATGATGGCAAATGGACTTTATGCAAATCAAATTGGAAAATTTTGTTTTGTGGATGTTTCTTATTTATTGGTATTTTTTTCATAGAAAATATTGATCTTTGATATCAATGACATGTTTTTTCTCATAAAACAAATGCCAGAGCATCACAATATTTGTTGTTCTTGAACAATATTTCCACCTTATTTTCTTCCCATAATATGAACTTGTTTTCCATGAAATTCACAAACCATATTTTTAAATGTAAAATCATGTTGTGTATATCTCTAAAGGTACATTATTTGTCATTCTCCTAAAAATCCTCTGCACACTTATTTGTTTTTGTGTGAAATCAATTCCCTCTCCTTCCTCGACTCTATTTTGGAAATAAAGAAGATAAGAGATTTGAAATCAATCATGTCCCTTCTAACTGCACACGAACATTTGAGATCACACGTTTTTAGACTGTGTTTTGGAAATAAAGATAAGAGATTTGATATCAATCATGTCCCTTCTACCTACACACGAACATTTGACATCACACATTTTTATAAAAGTTGAAGATATAAAATAAAATATAGTGATCTGTATGCTTCAGTACATGCTTGTACAAGAAGGTATAAACATTCCCTATGCTGAAATAGTCATGAAGTGCACACATGAAGGAAATCCATATATATTGAAAATCAAGTTGGGAATTCCTACTTTCGAAATTTAAACTTCAATCCATCACATCATGGAGACTAGCCATTTCATTTTAGCCTATGTTCTTTGTGGGGATAAATATTATGTGCCATGTGAAATTTCTCTATCTCGGTTATTAGAGTTTGTCTCCCAACTCTAATTGCTTTAAAAAAAAAAGTTCTATGGTATTTCTAGAAAACATTAAGTGCACCTTACTAGTTTTAATATATATGTTATATGATCCAAAATCCTTCTCATTTGATTAAGTGAAAACATCAAATGATTGGTGTAAAACTCAACATTTAAGTCAGGAATCATATTAGACTCTATACATAACTATGTCAAATACCTCATTTTGATGTGATCATCAACAAATTATTGTGGAGGTTGAACTGTGTTGAAATACATTGAGTGGCATATTCAACTTTGAGGCTTATGCAAAGGGCTTGTGTAGGCTTCCTATTTCAATTTTCAACATCAAAAATATGGAAGACACTATTTAAACAACTTTCAGGTCCCAATGCTAATTTGGTTGAAAAATTCTTGTGAGACACACGGATTTATATAAGCATGAAGTGCATTTATCATTAATATGATAGAGATATAAATACATGATTGTGACATTTAGATTCTTCTTCCAAGGGTCTCTTGGACTCCTGATGATAGTTCACATATTGTGACATTTGATATTCCTTCTCCACATGGATTATGTTTCCAACATTCCCCCTCTTAATCCGAAGGGGTGCATGTGAGTCCAAGGTGAGAGCTGAAATATGAAAGTGTGCAACTGAAATATGGAAGTGAATAGTTTCCAATGACTTAATGTGCTCTCTGAATCTGGTGGTTTTGGACAAGGTGAGAAGATGCAAATAATTTCATTGCAAGATGCATCAATACTAGAGAATGAATTATTCAATATGCCTAATATATCTTCTTGACTATTATTGACCGTCACTAAGAAGTAATCCACCCATAGTGGTTCTTTACTCTTGTAGATTTATTGTTGTTATAACATCTCTTTGAATGATGATTTTTCTTTCCACAGTGCTCACAAGGATGAAGATCGAAGAGGTGATGTTTCATGTGGCCAACTCACTGACAATGTTGTAATTTCAAAATGTTTTCTTGAACTAGAGTAGGTGAATATGAACCTTCATGTAGCAATTCAACACTCTGAAACTCGATCAATTTGGTATAATATGGAATATGAAAGGTCACTTCCTTTTCATATATGATACTGGTTCTATGCTTATTGTTTATGATTTCTTCACAAGGTTTGATGATTGGCTTGGAACAAGAAGGATGGACTTCATCTGTGCTTGAATATGAAGCTATCTCATTGAGTTTCTCTTGTGTTGGTTGTTGGTGAATCAACATCATCATCTTCTTCTAAAATGAATGTCAAATATTCTTTCATTCAAGTGCATTGTGAAGAATTTTAGTCTGAGTTTGAAGAGTGCTACTTGGGTTTGTGAAACTTTCAAGAAAGTTACAATAGACCACATAGTTGTTTTGTCACTGGTGATTGTATTTTCCACAAAAGAGAGTATTAGAGTGTTTAGTAACTCTAATAACTCCTCAACTCCAGCCATTTAAAAACTGACTTAGACCTTCTATTGTTAAGAATAGCTGAAGCGAGACACATATTTTCCACCAAATAATAGCCAATGATGGACCAAAACGAAGTGGGCAATTTATCTGATGCATAGTGCATCCATCAAGGTTTTGAACAAAGAGTCCAACCCAGCCACATCGGTGAATACTCAACAGTCGAAATCGCTTACAATTGGATCCCACCCTCGAGTGAACCTGAGAGGTATCATGTCTCTTGCTAGACAAAGATCAAATGTGAATCCTAGGTGCAAAACCTTTGAAGGTTGTAGAGAAATCCCATGTGACAACTATCAAATTTGGTTCGATTGAATCCACAACACCTCATTTTAAAGAGAACATGAGCAAGAAGGTATCTATGTAGTTGTACCAGAGGAAAAATTCACATTGACATAACACCCGACAACAAAATAGAAGGGGAAGTGTTAGAATGCACAAAAAGTATCTCTAGTAGGGTTTTCGGTATGGGATTCAATGTTAAAGGTTTGAAAGCAAGGTTTAAAGCCACCTATTCATATGTGGAGGCGCAAAGGAGCTTACAACATGAGAACAAATTCAAGTAGATCCATAAACCCTAACAGTTATGCAGAACAAATGATGCAAACCACACCAAAATGGAATGAGGATGGCATACTAGACTGGAAGATATATGGCACAATGAATAACGTCTAACCTGAGGCAATAAACATACTTGTAGGTAGACAAACATATTTCCAGGTATAGTAATGCAAGGAATAACCATAGGCTCATGGTAGGCAATGCAAAATCCCTAGCATATAGGCAGAGCTTGTGTTTTTGCATGGGAATGCAAATTCCCAAGGGAATGAGGCATTTTTGTACACACTCAGATGCTATGTACAACTACCATAGAGAATCAATCCCTAAGGACTACTAAGCTATGATACCATTGTCATACACACAAATTTAGATAAGTTGAAGTGCATTTATCATTAATTTGATACATATATAAATACATGATTATGATTTTTGGATTCATTTTTAAAGGGTCTTTTGGACTCCCCATGATGATTCACATCTTTTGATGTTGCATATTCCTTCTTCACATGGATTAGGTTTCCAACAATTCTAATATATACTTATGTATTGGTACATATTTTTATCTTAAACTACCTTTAAATGTTATTGTAATTTTGTTTTTCATGTTTTATTATTTTTTTTCATATTAAAATTCATTTTAGGGATTGCAATATCTTGGACCGTGACCCATGTGAAAGAATACAAAAAGAAAATAAGCAAAATGAATCACCAAGGTGTTAATATCAATGAAAAATGGAACTTCCTAGACTACGTATGAGCATCCTCATTGATTTTATTTCTCTTTCAGTATAACCTAAGACTAATCCAGAAATGTATTGCCTTCATTTGTTTTTAAATGTTACAATGACTTGATAGGAAACATATTTTGATTTCACGTATTTGTTTTTACAATGAGCTCAAAACTTTATGTTGTACCTTTTAGAAATGGATATTCAAACATTGTTTATGATGATCTTGTGTAACATGTTTTCCTTAAATTGCAACTATTTACATGTAACTTATGTAGAAATTTGATACCTTAATTGATTAAAAAATATTTGTATCGATGCTTTAAATGATAAAATTAGACATTAAACCCTATTTTGATAATCTAATGTATGAGGTTCATTACATATACTCAACAATACATGATAAGCATACATGGCCACAAAATCACATAATACTTAGTCTTTATAATCTCCTAATTGAAAATTCAATTGACATAATGAAACAATAAGTTGATGACATTTTTTGCAACGTGACACACTATAAGCACTAAGATGATGTTTACATTTCATTTTCAATTTCTCTATTACTTGTATAGTGTTAAATTTTATATTTGTATGAGAGAGATAAACACAAGTAGGTACACATGGATCAAAGGCTAGATATAATATGGAAACCCAAACCCAAGAAAAACACACAAAGATATTTGATTTACCCTTGGTCAAGATGGCCAAGATTCGTCACTAAGACACTTTGCAATCTAGAGAATGAGTATTTTAAATAGGTTGCCATCAGATGAATACCATGAAATAAAATTGAATGCCATCTGAAACCACCTATAGTATTGATAAAGTCAAGAATTAACTTATCAATTCTCCTTCTAAACTTTGACTTGGTATAAACCACTTATACCCCTTTAAATTTTTATGTGGGAATTATATATCATTACAATGGCCCCACTTAATTCTACCACCCAAAGTCTATATCCAAGTAATGGACCACTTCCATAGCCTTCAATGATTGCACATCCCACTCCAGCTGTTAACAACTCTTTAGAAGTTATTAAAAAATTTAAGGGTATGCGTGCCAATTAGTCTTACAACAATATGTTGTTTACATAGTTAAAGAACCTATCTTCAAACTCAAAAAAATTAAATCCACCTTCAAGGCACTATCATCATGCATTTCCTATGAGAAGTCATGCATCACTTCACCATAACACACCTCTTACATGAACCAGGTAACCATCACCATCAAGAAACTTCCTTTTGCAATGAACAATCACATCCCTTATGGTCCCACCACAAGGTATAAACACTAAGTTTCAATAGTTGACCCACACATATATGAACTTTTCATATCATACATTAGTCATCTTAGCACACATCTACGAGGCCCATTATTATCATGTGTTTTCAATATATTTAATTTTCTTTACATGCCTATCAACCTAAGGCTACTAGTATCACAAAACACTCTTGCTAGAGTCTAGGATTTCCTAGGCTCTCATACCATGTTGATATTTTGTGTGCCAATGAAAAATTTCAGCTCACAAAATCCCATGGATCTACACCCAAAACAATTTCAATTCTAAGTTGAATCTAAATTCTCTAGAAACCCTATTCAAAATTCCAAATCAATAACAACATACGTCATAGGAAATATATAGAGTGTAGACACCACAAGTATATAAAAAATTCATGGAAAGATAAAACCTTTAAATTAGAACTGAAAATTATGTTAGCAACCAATAGCTAGCATAGCTCAACATCATCCCACTTGTTCATAAAATCAACATAATATAGTAACATCAAATTCACCCAAAATTAAATCTATATAGATTAGATCTGCAACATAATTTGGGAAAATTTACATATCTATTTCTATTTCACTTGGAAGATGATAATAGTAGAACAAATAATCTCATCTCAAAATAGAAATGAAAAAACCTTACAACTTATCCCAAGCATAACAAACCCTAGCTAAGGCATCACATGCTAATAATTCTCAAACCCTAGCTTCACTTCATTCCCTAAAAGTTACATAAACCCAAGTGAAGAATCACATAACAAGGGGTTACATTCTCCCTATGCTTTACCCTTTATTTTGTGCTACTAATAATGAAGTGATGTACATCTCCTTCCTTTTATGGAGTAAGATAAGTAATGAGTTATATTTAAGGTAATGTCCTAACCCTAGACTAGATCCATAAATGGAGAATGGGTCCACAAGTGGAACACTCTATATGTGCTAAGTAGTTCAGCACATGCCCACAAGTGATAACACACCTACTCCACATAATTTCATGCATGAACAAGTACCAATTATTTCACTTCCCATATTATTTTGCAACAACTGCACCCTTAATTTGGATCAAATCTTCTGAGGAGCAAAGTTCTACATAATACATGTAAATAAAATATGTAGCTACTTTGCATTAAGAAATCATAAGCTAAGATAAATTTACATAAGAACTAACATTATTTTCATAACATGTATCTCAACAAGCTATTACAAATTATCAACTAACTACAATGATAGATATAGTTAGAGATAAGATTTCAATTATCCACAATAATAGGAAACCAAGTGGAGAAAAACCACAATTATTTTAATCTTATACTAAGGTTTCACAAAGAAAATAATATTCAAGATGCTCAAACATATTAAGAATCCCTATCATTCCTCCCAACAATAAGAGAATTGGCCTTCAATGACATTATGAGAGAGGGAAAATGTTATTATAGTTGATGTTGAATGATCTTGATGTAGAAATTGACCTTGCATAGAAATGAGGTAAGAAGTAGTGAAATCTTGGTGATTCTTCATGTCAAGAACTTGATCTGTAGGATGATTGGTGATTATTGTTGTTCCATGATAAGTGTTGACAACATTATGGATGCCCAATTGATTTG
>SNQJ01S0175984.1:0-20026 GCA_010110895.2 Picea sitchensis | reverse complement strand
GAAATATATAGAGTGTAGACACCACAAGTATATAAAAAATTCATGGAAAGATAAAACCTTTAAATTAGAACTGAAAATTATGTTAGCAACCAATAGCTAGCATAGCTCAACATCATCCCACTTGTTCATAAAATCAACATAATATAGTAACATCAAATTCACCCAAAATTAAATCTATATAGATTAGATCTGCAACATAATTTGGGAAAATTTACATATCTATTTCTATTTCACTTGGAAGATGATAATAGTAGAACAAATAATCTCATCTCAAAATAGAAATGAAAAAACCTTACAACTTATCCCAAGCATAACAAACCCTAGCTAAGGCATCACATGCTAATAATTCTCAAACCCTAGCTTCACTTCATTCCCTAAAAGTTACATAAACCCAAGTGAAGAATCACATAACAAGGGGTTACATTCTCCCTATGCTTTACCCTTTATTTTGTGCTACTAATAATGAAGTGATGTACATCTCCTTCCTTTTATGGAGTAAGATAAGTAATGAGTTATATTTAAGGTAATGTCCTAACCCTAGACTAGATCCATAAATGGAGAATGGGTCCACAAGTGGAACACTCTATATGTGCTAAGTAGTTCAGCACATGCCCACAAGTGATAACACACCTACTCCACATAATTTCATGCATGAACAAGTACCAATTATTTCACTTCCCATATTATTTTGCAACAACTGCACCCTTAATTTGGATCAAATCTTCTGAGGAGCAAAGTTCTACATAATACATGTAAATAAAATATGTAGCTACTTTGCATTAAGAAATCATAAGCTAAGATAAATTTACATAAGAACTAACATTATTTTCATAACATGTATCTCAACAAGCTATTACAAATTATCAACTAACTACAATGATAGATATAGTTAGAGATAAGATTTCAATTATCCACAATAATAGGAAACCAAGTGGAGAAAAACCACAATTATTTTAATCTTATACTAAGGTTTCACAAAGAAAATAATATTCAAGATGCTCAAACATATTAAGAATCCCTATCATTCCTCCCAACAATAAGAGAATTGGCCTTCAATGACATTATGAGAGAGGGAAAATGTTATTATAGTTGATGTTGAATGATCTTGATGTAGAAATTGACCTTGCATAGAAATGAGGTAAGAAGTAGTGAAATCTTGGTGATTCTTCATGTCAAGAACTTGATCTGTAGGATGATTGGTGATTATTGTTGTTCCATGATAAGTGTTGACAACATTATGGATGCCCAATTGATTTGAATCTCATGGAAGAAAGAATTATGAACTTTAAGGGAATATGTAAGTGATGGTTGATGTCAAATTGAGTTGTGGACTAGTGAGAAGAGGCCACCAAATTTGCAATAAAGAGGAGATAACTTTCTAACAAGTGAGAAATGCAGAAGTTTTTAGATTGTCCTCTTAAGGTGGTGTCTCAAGGAAATGGTGGCCAACAAAGAGAGACATGAGAAAACATATAAAATGTTAAAGGATGAGGTGTACAAGAGTCCTTTAAAACTATTGAATGGAGTTGATGTGAAAAGATTGGATTGAGTGATGTTTTTGTGTGTAGTGATGTGAGATAAAGGTTAAAGAATCTTTTCTAACGGAAGAAATAACCTGTTGTGGTAATTCAACTGTATTGTGGATAAAATACTCATGTTATCTTTATGTAGTATGTAGGTGTTTACTAATGCATTGTATACGCTACAACCAATTTTTTTAATCTATTTTTAAATTAATTTAAAATATAAAAAAATGCAAAATTTCAAATCAATCTATATTATAATTATTATTTCACCAAACTTCATATAGAAAGTAATTAATTTACTCAATTTATCATCATCCATTTCTCTATGCAAAATGCAAGCTAAGTCATCATTATTATGATCTATTGGTGGTCCATAAGGGGTAAGATTCTACTCTTTCCAAATACCTCTAGATTTTGGATTGTTAACTCATTTCCATATGTTTAAAAAAACATAGTAATACTCTTAACCAGATTATATATTTTTTTAAAACTTATTCTAAAACCATATTAAAATATTTTATTATAAATATAATTAATTATGATTAAAATTTAATATATTGTTTAATAATATTTTAATTTCTTATCTATTTTAACATTAATTTAAAATATAAAAAATAATTCAAAATTTCAAATCAATCTATATTATAATTATTGTTTTTCATAAAGAAAGTAATTAATTTACTCCTTAATTTATCATCACAAACATAAATTAGTTACTATTGTCACAAGAGATGGGTGAATATCATATATTGGTGAAAATCATACACTCAAGATGGGATGAATATCATACACTCAAATACATTAAAAAAAGTCATTTAAAATAAACTATTAAAATAGATTATTAACTCAAACCTTATTTGTAATAATGATAACACTCAATCACTCAAACCAACCCACCCAACTAATTTACATATACATATTATACAACAACCTTAACTTTTATAATTTGGATACATAATACACAACACCTCATAAATTTATACATTAACATTATACATCACTTTCCATAATTTCAAATTATTACAATTTTTTTCATAATAATAAACTTTTTATTAATATTATAAATTAATTTTTTATTATATTATTATGTGTCGTAGGAATATAGTAATGAGATTGACTCGATTATTTTTACTTTCAATTCATTTTCATCTTAAAAATCAATTCAATTTCTTACTATTGATATTTTAATATATGTAAAATATTAATTTTCGATTAAAAACTTGGATTATGTAAATTATAAAGATAATTTATTAATTTAGATGAATTTATAGCAACGTTAGAAATAAATTAATATACTTAAAAGTATTATTTTTAAATTCGATTATTTTAACTTTCAATTCATTTTCATCTTAAAAATCAATTCAATTTCTTACAATTTATATTTTAATATATTTAAAAGTATTATTTTTTGATTAAAAACTTGAATTATGTAAATTATAAAGATAATCTATTAATTTAAATGAATTTATAACAACGTTAGAAATAAATTAATATACTTAAAAGTGTTATTTTTAATTAAAAAGTTTAAATTGTATAAAATTTTAGTATTTTATAAAGATAATTTGATTAATTTAAAAGATTATATATATATATATATATATATATATCCAAGAGAAAAAATCGTAATTCTATTCATTCGAAGAGAATCAAATTACATTTTGAATGTGCGAGAAGCACACCTTAATCATAGGTAAAGTGAGCAAACAAAGGAATCCTGAGATGGCCCATAAACAAGCTAATTGGTCGCTTAGAAGAGTATTGATCACTTGAAATATTCATATACACATGATCAGATATGTACTAAAGCTAAAAAAACTCCAAAACCAATCGAGAAAAGGCGGAAACATCAAAACGCTGAGAAAACTCTTGAAGATGAAGGGACCTAGTTTGAGCGACGTACATTCCAACGCCAACCAGAGCATTGATAGGTCGAAAAAGAACTAAAGCCCCCAACACCCAAGTACAAGAACATAGCCAAATACACTAACACAGCCAACTAGTTCGACCCACCCATCACAAAAACCACAAAGTGTTGCTACAACCCAAACAACACTTCATGCCCACATAATGGACTTCAATGAACAAAGAACCCAAAATGTATGGAACGCCCATCAGAAGACCTCAAGGTGATGCCAATGAGTGTAGCAACACCACACACCCTCATAAAAAGACCTCAATGCACAAGACCTCAAGAGGGAGGTCGTGAAGAGAAATATTCTTAGACCTCAAGAGGGAGGTCGTGAAGAGAAATATTCTTGACAAAGGCATAGAAGAGCTCTAGAACCGACCACATGACTACGACAACAAAGAGTTACAAAGCCTCTCCACCAACCGCCAAGAACATGCATGTAAAAAACCGCAGGGGTAGCGATATGTACATGCATCACACCGTAAACAACCAAAAAATAGAGGAACTAATCTGAGTGGGGAGAAGACAACCTCATGGATTAGGGTTCCAAAACCGCGGTGCCACAGGGAAAAACCCTAAAATCTGAGAAGCTATCGAAAGAGTATATCCGTAAGGGAGGTCGCAGGTCTAAGAGCCGCATAGGAAAACTGCATCAAAGGAGACAACCAACCCCCATTCAGAACTGTATAGCGCTGGAGAGTAACAATAAAAAACATCAGCAATGGAGGACAGATCCGAGAAGAGTAGGCATGGATCTGGAGAAGCCGTGACCAGAGGAGCCGCTATAGAAACCTTACCACCTCAACAACCTGCGTGAGTTCCACACTGACCAAAAGAACCACGCACATGTAGGAAAATACCTCGACTGCTTCGACAACACAGCCAAACACGCAACAAGGGAGAAAGGGACACCTATCATAAGCCTGCAATCGGTACTAGTGAGAACCCAAAAGTATGATTTCATATATATATATAAAAGTAAGTTGATTGGATTTTTTATGGTGATAATTTGATAGAAATTTTACATATGGTCAAAATTTTGTGTTTTGTTTAAATTAATCTATTCAAATCTTTGAACTAAAATGAGAATCAAAAAGATGGTTTTAGGGGTTTTATCTAAATATTGAATTTATACAAGTTTGAATTTTTGTATTGTGAGTTTAATATCATAGATACAACTTGAGTATTTACTTATCCAAAGTAAAATTTTGGAGATATTTGTTTAGAGAACACAATATTGTAAGACCAACCATAATGAGCATCTTCTCTAACCAAGGTCGGCCCCAAGGAACATAGAATTGCAACGCCAATTGCACCTACTTTTCCCAAGTAAAAGTTTGGGGATGTTGGCCTTGAGGAACATAGTCTTGTAAGGCTAACTGCAATGGACATCATCCCTAATAAATGCTAACCCAAAGAACATAATATTGTAAGGCCAACCATAATAGGCATCATCCTTGACTAAGACCTAGAGTTGAATCATAAATTTTTTGACAAGAAAAAAACCTTGGAGAAGAAAATCAAAATCTCTCATGTATATCAATAAACCAGAACACTAAATCTCTCTTCAAACACCTACTTATCCTATTCTTTTAACTAATAAATATACAAACATTTCAAATATATATTTTTGGATATGTGTTATATTATTTGCACGATTGTGGGTCCACCAATTAGGGGTTTCGGGGGCAGAGTCCCTGATTATTATTTGGGCGGTTTATTCACCAATTTTTTTGGGTGGTATTTCACCTTTGGTGGGGGTGTTTTAGTGGTGCATGGTATTTCAACCCATGATTTTCTAATTTTGGTTAAGGATTTAAGGTTGTAATATAATATGGGTCAATGGATTAGGGTTTTTATGGATGTCACAACATCCTATATATTGTATTGTAAACAATGAAGTTTTATAATGAATATAATTAGATATGTGAATCTAAAATAGGTTGTTGGCTTTCTTGGTTGGGTTTCCAAGGTAAATCTCTCTCTATATGTGTGATTGCAGTTGTTCTCTTTTCTCGGTTAAGAATATATGTGTCCATTGCATTAATGTAAAATGTTTAAAACTTACATTTGGCATCGGAGCAGTTATTGGCTTCAGGGGGATGCCTTTGTGGCTAAGGGTTTGGCTAGGGTCCATGATAAAGGTTGTTACAATGGGATATTTGCGGTATCAATTCTCATTGTGAAAATAAACGGTGAGAAGTTCAAAAAAATAAATCGAAAAATTTAAAGGGAAAAGTTTTGAGTTGTGGAAGCTCAATATGGAAGATGTTTTTGCAGACAAATATCAATGGGTCACTATAGATCCAAGTATTGCACCTAGGTAAATTCAATTTAAGATTGGAAAAAATTGAGTCTCAAGAAAAATAGCACAATCTGGTTATGTCTCTTAGATTTAGTGTTACTGAATGTATTTGAGGATGCTATTGTCAAGGAATTATGGAATAAGTTAGGGGCTTTGTATCAATCTAAGTCCTTGATAAACAAGATTTTCCTCAAAAATAAGTTGTACATCCTGAGGATGAAATATAGAGATTCGACAATAGATGTTGATTAAGGTTGGTTGTCATTGATGTGAACCCTTGAGGAAAGTCCAGAAGAAAATTCTGGTAGCACAAAGGTTTGGGAAATGGACCCAATTTTGTTTGATGTAAATATGACTCATTATTTTCTTGTCATAGTTGATAAGAAGTACAAATGGATGAACTCCAAAGTGGTCCTCTTATGGTGAAATCCCTCATGGGAAGAGGCTTTGCGGATTGAGTTATCTTAGAAGTATGGTTAGAGAGCCCATGCTTAATTGTGGAATAATGATATCAAGGTTAGTGAATTTGTGAGTGAAACTATCCTAGATGTATAGTGCTTGTCATGCCATTTCCGGTGGTATGTGGAATGTCACATAACTTCTCACGGTTAGAGAGTTATGGCCATGTGAAGTTGGAGGACCCTCGTGAGTCATCTAGAAGCCCCAAAAATTCAAAGTGCTTGCAAAATAAATAATTTAAATAATAAAGTTAATGGAGAACTCCCTAAAATAAGGAAAGTGGGATGTTACATGAAAGTATAAATAAGAGGCAAGGCTCTCTCATTTAATTACAATTGAACATATTGAATATCTTTTGTTGTGTAAGGCTTATTGCAAGTACTCATTGATACATCTCAAGTTGAAAAACTCTGAGGTAGTACGAAGGCTTGACGACGAAAGTTTCAGAATTACAACGAATACTAAAAAACTCTAGTTTATGAGGCATACACGGAGTGACAATGTATTAGGGTGTGTACATGTTGGTAAAGCCATGGAAACTTTAAGAGATGAAGATGCAGAGGTTCTAGATTACGAGATCAAGATCCCAGGAAGGTCTACAGTGCTCAGATACATCAGATCTATCCATTGGTTCAAAATGTATGTCTTATTTCTATGAATAGTTGGATTTTGATGTATGCATGAGAAATGGTTATGGATATTTGCAAATTCTCCCTAGAGAGACTAGTGGCTACATGGGAAATTATGTATAAGTCATAACTACAGAAGTACAATGCTGGTAAAATGTATCATTGATACATCTTGTTAGAGTCATGGCACATCTTTATTTCTTGGCATCTAGCTATGGGTTTTTATGGTACGTGGTTAAGAGCTTCTATTTGTGAAGTGGTTGATGTATTGTGAGGTTGAATATCAGAGAGGGTTTGATGTCTAGAACATGTGAGGGATATTATACTTGTTTATGATTACACACATTTATATGGAACATGAATAGAGATATATAGAGAGATTTTGGGTAAAGATGATGCGAGAATAGGGTACAAATACAGTTTGGATAGAGTCATAGGTTACAGATCTATGTGAAAGAAGTTACAGAGGGTTGGAAGTTTTCAAGAGAAAGGAAACCATATTTTTCAGAAGGCATACAGTGGCCACATAACAGTTTGGTTGCGTACATACGTGGGATGCATAACAGATAGGGAACGTACATACGCATGCTGCATCACTACATGTCACATACTTGTTGTAGTTTTGTTGATATGTGTTCATTTCAGGTAGAGATTGATTACAGGGTAGTTGTACAGGTTGGATGCAGGTCAGTGGTACAAGTTGGTATAGTTGTACAATGGTATATCCCACAATGATAGTGTGATAGTGGTTTCATCATTCTACCTCTACGTCAGGGCAGCTAGACGGGGCAAGGATAGGTGGTTGTAGCCAAAGAACTTAAGGGGTTTTAGCCTCCTTCTAGTTGTAGCTAGAGAATTGGGGAGTTGGAGCTTCCCTCAGGTTGTAGCCTCAGAAACTAGGGGGTTGGAGCCTCCTTCTAGTTATAGCTGGAAAACAAAGGAATTTGGTGCTTCCAATGAATATAATTCTTCAATACATATAAGAAAAAGAATTCCATGGTTTTCTCCTGCTTTGGGTTTCCACGTAAAAAAATGGTGTACTGTGTATGTGTATGAATGTTATTTTTTTCGTTGATTATTTACTCTGCAGTTATTGGATGATAATGGTACATTGATATAACACTTGGATTATATGGTCAAAAAGGATTAAATTCCTCTATTATTGATTCACCCCCCCTCTCAATAATCCAACAATTGGAATCAGAGCAGGTTCCTTTAGAAATCAGTTTAACCACTAAAAGGTAGATCATGGAGATAAACAACTTGTATAAAAATGGAATACCATATTTTGATGGACAAAAGTATGCATTTTGGAGCATAAGGATGAAGACATATATATAAGCAGAAGGATTTTAAATTTGGCAATCAATTGTATATGGATACACAGTACCAGCAGTTTCGCCAACAAATCACAAAGAAGTCAAACTCGGTCAGAATAATTCCAAAGCCACAAATTCACTTCTGAATGGTCTTGGTGAAATGGTATTCACCAAAGTTGCACATTATAAATCCGCTAAAGAGATTTGTGACAAACTTCCAAATATTTATGAAGGAGATTCAAAAGTCAAAGAAAAAAAGCTTCAAACTTACAGAGGTCAGTTCGAAAACTAAAGATGAAGGAAGATGAGAATATTGCATCTTACTTCTTACGAGTCGATGAAACAGTAAATGCAATCATGGTATTGAGAGAAGAAATCAAAGAATCTGTAATTGTTCAAAAGGTACTAAAATATCTTCCTATGAGATTTGACCCTAAGATATTAGCACTAGAAGAAAAAGAAGATCTAAACTCAATAAGCATGGATGAACTACATGGAATATTCACAACATATGAAATGAGAACTGAACATGAAAATCAATATGTAAAAAATGCAGCCTTCAAAGCATCCAAAAGATCAAAGAAAAAGGGAAAGGAACAAGAAAAAGAACATAGAAGCAATAGTGATGTCTCGTAAGATGATGAAGAAGTGGCCAACTTTGTCAAAAGATTGAACAAGGGAACTGATGGCAGGTATAGAGGTAAGATTCCTTTAATTTTTTTTAATTGAGATGGTATTGGTCATTTTGATAACAAATGTACTCATAAGAAAAAGAGAAATGATGAAGGTTACTCAAAAAGAAAACAAACATATAAAGACAAAAGAGCCAAAAAGAAAGTTTTCAAGAAAATCTCATGCACCAAAGAAGACATCTCATCATCAGATGAAGATGAAGTCATTGACAGCGAGACAAAAAGAGTTCTATTCATGGCAGTAGAAGACTTTAATAAAGAAGACTCTGGAGAAGAATATGAAGAAGTTGAAGAAGAATATGAATAAGTCGAAGAAGAAATTGAAGGGGTGGAATTTGACTACCGAGAGGAATTGTTGAGTGCCATAGAATTTATCATAAGAGAAAAGAGGAAAAACAATAAGTTACAAGCAGAACTAGACAAGAAAGAAGACACTCGGGAATTAAAACAAATGATTACAAATTTGAAGGTTCAAATTGAAGAAGCTAAAAGAATTGAAGAAGAACTCAAAGAACATCTAGAAGGAAGAGACATGATCATTGAAAATTTGGAAGTAGAGATTGTCACATTAAGAAAGAATCTTCAAAAGAAAAATATGCAGAAAAACTCAAAAGTTTTGAATGACATTATCAACAGTCAAAGGCCTAATCATGACAAGTCCGAACTTGGATACAATCAAATAGAAAAGAGATCAAGCTCCAAAACAACAGAACAAGAAACATATCCAAAAATCTATGCAAAAACAATCAAAGAGGATAGGAAAGTCTACAGAGAAGATTAAAGGGACACTCCTCTACCGAGAAGATTCAGATTTCAGAATCAACGATTGACATAAACATATAGGTATCAGGAAGAAGAAGGATTCATAAGAGAACCTCATTTCAGAATATCTTTAACTCCTAGGTATCACACTATATTTTTTGGTTTATGTTATGCATGTAATAATTTTGGACATAAATTTTCGAATTGCAGAGCTAACAACATGAAAATAAACAACTTTGAAAGTAATACACAAATGTGTTATCCAACAAGGCCTAGTGAAACATAGAGAAGAAGTTACAATAGGTTTGAATCATTGAGCACTGAAGTGGAATGCTACAAGTGTAACAACTTTGGACACATGGCCAAATATTGTAGAATGGAAATCCCTTCTAGAGAACCACAAAAAAACAACAACAATCACAGACATGAACCTCAGAAAAGGACATGGACAAGAAATAATAATCAATACAACAATGAAGAATGCACACTCGCTCTTCAAGCTAAGCAGAAGAAATGTGGTTGGTATGTTGAAAGTGGTTGTTCAAAACACATGATAGGTGATAGAGACAGGTTTTTTACATTAAGAAAGGAAAGAGATGGATCGGTCTCCTTGAGAAATGATGATTCAACTAAAATCATTGGAAAAGGCACAATCAGAATTGGGAACAAGAATACAAAGGCAGAAAATGTTCTGCTAGTAGAATAACATAATCTTCTAAGTGTGAGTCAAATGTGTGACTAGGGTTGTAAAGTTACTTTCGATTCACAAAAGTGTGAGATAAGAAAAGAAGGTTCAGGAAAATTGATTGCTACAACTACGAGAACTTCAAGCAACACATATATGTGTGTTAAGTGAAATTGGAAATGAAAAGTGTTGACTAGGAAAGGAAAATGAAAGTTGGATATGGAACAAAATAATGGGTCACATACATTTTAATAACCTTCTCAAAGTCAACAAAATAGAAGCAATCATAGAAATTCCCTGAATCACGAAACCAACCAACACTTTATGAGAGCATTGTCAACAAGGAAAGCAAACAATGACCGCGTTCAAATCAAAGGAATATTCAACGACAAGACCACTGTAAATTGTACATACTTATCTAGTTGGACCAACTACAACAAAGGGTTTAAAAGGTGAGAAATACTTTATGTTACTATTTGATGATTATACAAGAATGAGAAGTTTGCTTCCTCAAGAATAAGTCAAAAGCTTTTGAAAAATTCAAGATCTACAAGGAAATGGTTGAAAATGAAATGGATTCAAAAATCAAATGCTTGAGATATGATAATGGAGTAGAGTTCACTTCAAAGCAATTTATGAACTATTGCAACAGTCATGGAATAAAAACACAATTCTCTGTTGTTAGGACACCTCAAAAAAATGGGGTTGTTGAAAGAAAGAATAAGACAATACAAGAAATGGCTTGAGAAATTCTAATGGATTCCAAATTGACATATATTTTTTGGAAACAGGAAGTGCATACAACATTTCACATTCAAAACAAATTAATGCTCAAAAACAACACTGACAAAACTCCCTACGAGCTATGGAAAGGAAGTACAACAAATGTGAAGCACTTCAAAGTTTTTGGAAGCAAATGCTACATCAAAAGAGAAGATGGTAGAATGAAAAGTTTGACTCTTGTGTGGATAAAGGAGTACTTGTTTGTTACTCAAGTACAAGGAAAGCATACAAGTGTTACAACCTGAGATAGAACAAAGTTGTGGAAAGCATCAACATAACAATTGATGAAACAGGTAGAAAAGAATTAAAGGAAGAAGAAAATGAATCAATGGAAAAAAATTACGAAGAAGGAAAAAAATATGAAAAAGAAGGGGAAGATGAAGAGGATCCAACAAAATCATAACAACAAGTTCAACAAGTTCCTCCAAAGACACCTTGCAGGCGAGTACATAAGAATCATCCTTCAAATCATATTATCAGAAACAAAGATGTAGGAGTTGAAACTAGAAGAAGAATGCATTCACGAGAACAAACACACCTAGCACTCACATATATGATTGAACCAACCTGTTTTCAAGAGGCCAATAAGGATAAATTTTGGAATAAGGCCATGTATGAAGAATTGTATCAAATAGAGAAAAATGACACTTAGGAGTTGGTTCCAACACCAAAGGATAAGAATGTGATCGACACAAAGTGGGTATACATGAATAAATTGAATAAATATGGACAGGTTACAAGGAAAAAAGCTATATTGGTATGTAAAGGATATGCACAAGTTGAAGGAATCGACTTTGAAGAGACATTTTCCCCAGTTGCTAGAATGGAAGCAATCCATTAGCTTTTAGCTTATGCATGATCCAAAAATATTAAAGTGTATCAGATGGATGTAAAATCATCTTTTCTAAATGGGAACTTGAAGAAGTCTACATTGAACAACCAGAAGGATTTCAGTTGTCAGAGAACACAGATTATGTGTGTAAATTAAAGAAGGCATTGTATGGTCTAAAACAGACTCCTAGAGCATGGTACTCTAGACTGGATAAATATCTACAACAAGCAGGGTTTAGAAAAAGAAGTGCAAACAACAACCTCTACATAAAGTTAAGTCAAGATAGTATTTTATTAATTGAAGTTTATGTTGATGATATTATTTTTGGTAGTGATGATGACAGGTTAAGCCAGAAATTTGAAAATGATATACATAATGAATTTGAAATGTCATTACTTGGAGAACTATCCTTCTTTCTGGGACTTCAGATACGTCAAAGCAACCAAGGAATTATTATTTCTCAAACCAAGTGTATCAGAGAAATGCTAAAGAGGATTGGAATAGAAGTTTTGCAAACCAATTATCACTCCCATGCAAACTAGTTGCAAGTTGAGAAAAGATGATGATTCAAAGTATAAAGATCAGAGGCAATAAAGGTCAATGATTGGTAGACTATTATACGTGACAACATCTAGACCAGATGTAATGCAGACAGTTGGACAAGTGGCATGATTTCAATCAACACCAAAGGAATCACATGTATTAGGAGTGAAGAGGATTTTCAGATATCTCAAAGGAACAAAAGAATTTGGATTATGGTATCCAAAAGGAAAGGATATATCACTTATTTCCTACACATATGCAGATTGGGCAGATTTTATTGATGATCGATGAAGCACCAATGGAGCAACATTCTACTTGGGTGAGTACTTAGTATCATGGAAAAACAATAAAAAATCATCATTATGTTTATCTACAACTGAGGCATAGTATATTGCAACAACAACATGTTGTACACAAGTTCTTTGGATGAAACAAAATTTCACAGATATACAGGTTGAGTATGATGATCCCATTCCAATCTATTGTGATAATAAAAGCGTCATCAGTATCTCAAAGAACCCGGTGATACACTCCAAGACGAAGCACATTCCAATTAGGTATCACTTTCTATGAGAATAGGTTGCAGAAAAGAACATCATAGTTGAGTATGTGGGCACAAAAGAACAAGTGAAAGACATGTTTACAAAACCACTTCCACAGGAAGCCTTTGAGTATCTTCGCCGGAGACTCGAAGTTATTTCTACTCCAAAATGCACGATTTTGAATGCTTATCTTATATGTCTTAGATGTACATGAGGAAGAACCATAAAGAGGAAATTTTAGTTAGGGGGAGCATCCCAGGATGGAAAGATACCTTTTCCATTGATGAAAAAGAGGGAGAAATTTATCATATGCAAAGGACAGAGGCATGACTCTAGGGGGAGAAATGGTCACATAGATTTAGATGACAGAGGCATGGTTCCAGGGGAATCATGAGTGATGTGACTTCAGTATTGCATGACATGATTTTAGTACTGCATCAGAGTGTTTCCATCAATGCCAAAGGGGGATGTTGTTGATTAAGGTTGGTTGTCATTGATGTCAACCCTTGAAGAAAGTCTGGTAGAAAATTCTTGTAGAAAAAAGGTTTGGGAAATGGACACAAGTTTGTTTGATGTAAATATGACTCATTATTTTCTTGTCATAGTTGATAAGAAGTACAAATGGATGAACTCCAAAGTGGTCCCTTTATGGTGAAAGCCTACATGGGAAGATGCTTTGCGGATTGAGTTATCCTAGAAGTATGGTTAGAGAACCCATGCTTAATTGTGGAATAATGAGATGAATATCATTTAATTTGTCTATGAAACTATCCTATATGTATAGTGCTTGTCATGCCATTTCCAGTGGTATGTGGAATTCCACATAACTCCTCACGGTTAGAGATTTATGGCCATGTGAAGTTGGAGGACCCTCATGAGTCATCTAGAAGCCCCAAAAATTCAAAGTGTTTACAATATAAATTATTTAAATAATAAAGTTAATGGAGAACTCCCTAAAATGAGGAAAGTGGGATTATACATGAAAGTAAAAATAAGAGGCAAGCCTCTCTCATTTAATTACACTTGAACATATTGAATATATTGTTTTCTGTAAGGCTTATTGTAAGTACTCATTGATACATCTGAAGTTGCGAAAGTATGAGGTAGTATGAAGGGTCGATGGTGAAAGTTTCAGAATTAAAGTGAATACTAAAAAACACTAGTTTCTAAGGCGTATGCAGGCTGACAATGCATTAGGGTGCGTACATACTGAGGCATACACAGGATGACAATGTATTAGGGTTTGTACATACATGGGTTGGTAGTGTATTAGGGTGCGTACATGTTGGTAAAGCCATGGAAACTTTAAGATATGAGGATGCAGAGGTTCTAGATTCTGAGATCAAGCTCCCAGGAAGGTCTATAGTGCTCAGATACATTAGATCTATCCATTGGTTCAAAAGGTATGTATTATTTATATGAATAGTTGGATTTTGATGTATGCATAAGAAATGGCTATGGAGATTTGAGAATTCTCCCAAGAGAGACCAGTGGCTGCATGGGAACTTATGTATAAGTCATAACTACAGAAATACAGTGTTTGTATAATTTATCATTGATACATCTTGTTAGAGTTGTGGCACACATTGTATTTCTTGGCATATAGCTAAGGGTTTTTATGGTACATGGTTGAGATCTTATATTTGTGAAGTGGTTGATGTATTGAGAGGATGAATACAAGAGACAGTTTGATGTCTAGATCATGTGAGGGATATTATACTTGTTTATGATTACACACATTTATATGGAACATGACTAGAGACATATATAGATATTTTGGGTAAAGAGGATGCGAGCATAGGGTACTGATATAGTCTGGATACAATGACAAGTTACAGATCTATGTGAAATAAGTTACAGAGGGTAAAACATTTTCAAGAAAAAGGAAACCCTAGTTTTCAGAGGGCATACATAGGTTGCATAACAGTTTGGTCGTGTACATACGCAAGCTACATAACAGATAGGGCACATACATACACATGTTTCAACACTACAGGTCATGTACGTGTTGTATTTTTGTTGATACATGTTTAGTTAAGGTACAAATTGATTGCGGGGCAGTTGTACAGGTTGGTTGCAGGTCACTGGTACAGGTTGATACAGTTGTACATTGGTATATCTCACAGTGATAGTGTGATGATGATTTCATCATTCTACCTCTACGTCAGGGCCGCTAGACGGGGAAAGGATAGGTGGTTGTAGCCACCTTACAGTTGTATCTGGAAAACTTAAGGGGTTGTAGCGAGACAATTGGGGAGTTGGAGCTTTCATCAAGTTGTAGCCTAAGAAACTAGGGGGTTGGAGCCTTCTTCTAGTTGCAGCTAGAAAACAAATGAAGTTGGTGCTTCCAATGAATGTAATTCTTCAAGACATATAAGAAAAAACATTCCGTGGTTTTCTCCCACTTTGGGTTTCCACGTAAAACACTGGTGTACTGTGTATGTGTATGATTGTTCATTTGTTCATTTCTTATTTACTCTACAGTTATTGGATGATAATGCTACATTGATATAACACTTAGATTATATTGTCAAAAAGGATTAAATTTCTCTATTACTAATTCACCCCCCCTCTCAATAATCCAACAATAGATCATATGAACGACTTTAATACTGTGGTAAGTCAATTTTTTCTCTTGATATTAAGATTTATGATGAAGATAAGTGTATCAGTTTGTCGTGTTATTTACTAGACTCATGGGACAGTTTGGTTGTGGCCATAGGCAGTAATGCAACTACATTATGTTTCGATGATGTGGTATCATCCTTGTTGTCAGAAGAGATGAGGCGGAAAAACATGGAAATCCAAATCACGTATGCCTTATTTGTAAGAGGATGCTCCCATGAAAGAAATAAAAATAAGTCCTCAAGTGGGATATCTAAATCTATAGGAAGATCTAAATCTCCAAGAAAATTCGTAAAGGTATGTTGGAGATGTGGAAAATAAGGGCATTACAAGAAATAATGTACATCCAAAAGTGTTGAGACGGGTAAGAAAAATGAGGATGCCCCTTCTACATAAGAAAAAACCTCCACAAATGAAGGAGGGGGTGTGTACTTGGATTCTTCAAGAACACATGCAAATCATGAGGCATGGATGGTCGACTTAGGTGCATCCTTTCATATGAATCCTCACAAGGAGTGGTTTTGTGAGTATGATAGGTATGATGGAGGTGATGTTTTTCTAGGAGATGACTTGATAGACAAAATCGTAGGATGAGGAAAATTCAAGTTGAAGATCATGGATGGTAGGATTAGAATAGTCTATTGTGTTATACACATCCCAGGATTGGCCAAGAATTTGATTTATGAAAGCAAGATGGGAGATGCAGGTGTAAAAACATTGTTTGGAAAGGAAAGTTGTAGGATGGTTCTAGGAGAAAATGTGTTTCTAATGGGAGTTTGGATTTGAAATCTGTATAAGTAGTTGGGAATAAATATTAGTGATGAGTGAAACAATTTCTCTCTTACTGAGATTGGAATTGAATAAGGAAAAACTCCTAAAATCTCTGAAGAAAAGACTATATTGTGGCATCAAAGACTAGAGCATATTAGAGAGAAGGAGCTTTGAGTACTGCATGCATGTAAATGTATGGTGGAAGGCATGTCGAATCTATCTTTGGATATTGATGTTTTTGAACATTGATTTTATGGGAAGTAGAATCGGGTAAGATTCTCCTCTGGTGCTACAAGGGCAAGGGGGATTTTACATTTTGTGCATAGTGATGTGTCTAGATTTGTGACGATTCCATCACTAGGTAAATCTGTGTACTATGTCTCATTTATAGATTACTTCTCAAGGAATACATGGATTAATTTATTTAGGAATAAATTTGAAGTCTTTGAAAATTTTGAATAATTTAAGGCTCTTGTGAAAAATCAGGCAGAGAATAAAATTAAGGTGTTAGACAGATAATGGTGGAGAATTCTACAGGAATGAATTCAAATAATTTTGTAAGAAATGTGGTATAACAAGGCATAATTCTACTCCATACAAACCTCCATAAAATGGAGTTGTAGAAAGGATGAACATGAGACTGATGGAAAGAGAAAGGAGCATGCTCAGTGGTTCATGGTTGGGACAAGAATTCTTGGCAAAGGAAATAGACATTGCATGTTACCTAGTTAATCGATCACCCTCATCAACGTTAGATGGCATGAATCAACATGAGGTATGGACTGGTAAGAAATCCTCTCTGACACATATCAGGGTTTTTGGTTGTGATGCTTATGTACACATTCCAAAGGAAAATATGAGTAAGTTGGATAAAAAGGATGAAAAGTGTATCTTTATTGGCTATAAACATGGTTTGAAATATTATAATATTTGGAACATAAACTAAGAAGGTAGTGTATAGTTGAGATGTGATATTTAGATAAATCAAAGATGTTGTCAAATAAGAAGTCCTACCAAGGGAGGAAGAACCAAAGAAAATATATTTTGAATTGAAGGATAATGAGTCAAACTCTACAAAAGAACATGAATAAGAAGAAGAGCCTCATACTCCAGCATTGAGGAGAACGGTTTAGGAAAGAAGGAAACCAGAAAGGTACACTACACTTGATTTCCATTCAAAATTTTCTTTGTTTATTACTTATGATGATTCTAGAATTGTTAGGGAGGCAGTGGATTCATATGATGGAAAACTCTGGAAAAAGTCCATGGTTGACTAAATGACAACATTGAACAAGAATGAGGCTTGAAATCTAGTGGATTTGTTGACTGGAAGAAATCTCATCAACAAAAAATGTTTTTTTAAGAGGAAGTTCAATGCATAACACAAAGTGAGAAAATACAAAGATCTATTAGTAACAAAAGGTTATTCCCAGGTAGAGGGAATTTACTTTGGTGAAAGTGTTTCTCCTATTCCCAAGTTAATTTCTATTGGATTTATTTTGTTTGTTGATACTTCTTTTGATTTTGAAGTAGAGCAGATGGTTGTGAAGACAACATTCGTACATGGGAATGTGGAAGAAGAAATCTACATGAAGCAACCAAAAGGCTTTGGTGAAAGTGTTTCTCCTATTCCCAAGTTAATTTCTATTGGATTTATTTTGTTTGTTGATACTTCTTTTGATTTTGAAGTAGAACAGATGGTTGTGAAGAAAACATTCGTACATGGGAATGTGGAAGAAGAAATCTACATGAAGCAACCAAAAGACTTTGCAATGAAGGGTAAAAAAGAACTAGTATGTAGGATGAAATATTCCCTATATGGGTTAAAGCAATCACCAAGGATGTGGTATCAAAAATTTGATACTTATATATTGGGACTTGGCTTCATAAAAAACAAATCCGATCACTGTATATCAAATTAGTTGCTGATCATCTTATTTATTTGGTTTTGTATGTGGATGATATGTTGTTGATAGGAAACAATAAGGAAATTATCTAGGATGTGAAAACTTAGTTGTCCTCTGAATTTGACATGAAATATCTTGGTGCTGGAAATTTTATTTTGGGCATGAAAATTAAAAGAAATATGGTAAACATGAAACTCTGGTTGAACTAGAGAAAATACGTTGAGTCAATATTGTGGAGGTTTAATATGAAGAAATTTAAACCTATCAAAGTCCCAATTCATGTAGGTGTAAATTTATCCGTAGATAAGTGTCAAAAGACACGAAGAGTAGCAAGACATGTCCCATTTTCTGTATGCTAGCGTGGTTTGTACTTTTATGTATGAAATGGTCTGTACTAGATTGGATATTGCACATGCAATGGAAATTTTGAGCATGTATATGTAAAAACCAGGGAAGGAGCATTAGACATCAATAAAGAGGGCTTTCAATTATGTTCATGGTACTAGTACTTATGGATTGTGTTACTATGGAAGACCAATATTGGATAGTATGTTGGACATATATGGCTTTGTTGATGCAAACTGGGATGGATATCTAGATCATATAATATCTACAAGTGGGTATGTGTTTAACCCATTTGGAGGATTAATCAGTTGGATGAGAAAAAGATCCCTGAGAATGTTTTTTGGGGGGTTTATTTTCCAAATTGTTTTGACAGTCTTTCACCTTTGGTGGTTAAGTGGCACATGGTTTTCTAATTCCGATTAAGAAATTAAGGTTGTAAGATAATCTGGGTCAATGGATTAAGGGTTTTTTGGATGTCGTGAGATCCTATACATTGTATTGTAAACAATGAAGTTTTATAATGAATATAATTAGAGGTGCGACTTTAAAATAAATTGTTGTCTTTCCTGATTCAGTTTCTCAAGTAAATATCCATGTATATGTATGATTGCAATTCTTCTCTTTTCTATGTTAAGAATCTATATATGCATTGCATTAATGTAAAATGTTTAAAACTTACATATTTCACCATACTTTAATAAAATTGAGCTTTAGAATCATGTAACTTCAACTTTCAAACTTGGTTTCAAAATTGTGTAACTTCAACTTTATAATACAATGAATTAAGACATAAAATAAGTAGCCATGCAATTCATTTATTTTGTTTAGTGAATTAAGACATGAAATAAGAAACCATGCTTCTCATACATGGTTGATTGCATTAATCCATTTCGTCATCTACCTCATTTAGAATTATATAATAACTTTTCATTTTAACACTAAAATTATTTCGTTATAATATTTTATAATTGTTTTTATAATTAAATTATAAATAATTTTAAAATTCCTTGGTTTAGAATATAAAAATTATTTCTCTATTTTATTTAGTGTAAAGAATAAGATCAACATTACTAAAATAAGAACAAATTCTTATGAGCTCTATAGTGAGACTGGGCATTAGACAATTCCTGAAACTCCATGGAAAGAAATAATTTATAATCTCTTTGATACTAAGAGGGTTGAAGATGAAAAATGCTTTCTCTTAGAAAGTAAGACATATACCAAGATTAGATCTCAATTTCAAAATATTTGTCACACTACTAACCTTCCTAACTCAAAACACTTATTATGATCTTGAAATGTTTCTCTTAATGCTTTTCAATCACAAAAATACAATTCTAAGAAAATCCAAGTATTCCCTTACCTTCTTAAGGTCCCACACACCAAATTTAA
>SNQJ01S0175983.1:18888-31495 GCA_010110895.2 Picea sitchensis | reverse complement strand
AGACAAACATCCTTAGAAAATTAATTTTCCCAAAAAGGCCTGAACCTCTTTTTTAGACCTGGGAAGTGACAAGGTTTGAATTGCCTCCACCCTGCTGGGATCAATTCTTACTCCTTCCACTGATACTATATGGCCTAGCAGCTTGCCCTCCATCATAGAAAACAGGGACTTCTTGGGATTAAGGGAGAGACCAAACCTCCGGCACTTCAAGAAAACTTTCCTTAAGTGATGGCAGTGCTCTTTATCAGACCTGGAGAAGACTGTGATGTCATCTAGGTAGATCACTACAAACTGGTCTTTCTCCCCAATGAAGGCTATATTCGTGGCTCGCTGAAATGTTGCTCCCGCATTCATTAGTCCAAATGGCATCTTGGCATACATGAATGTGCCCCAAGGAGTGGTGAAGGCTATCTTCTCCCTGTCCTCAGGCATGACCGATATCTGATTATAGCCAGAAAACCCATCGATCATGGATATCCTGGATGCACCATTTTCCCTCTGCAGTATGTGTTCCATCTTAGGTAGGGGGTAATTGTCTTTCTTTGAGCTTCTGTTCAGATTCCTGAAACCGACACAGATCCTGATTTCTCCACTTTTCTTCCTTACTGGGACCAAGTTGGCCAGCCACTCAGAATATCTCAAGGGGACAATGATTTGTGCATCCAACAACTTTTTTACTTCTTTCTCCATAACGGGCAGCAACATGGGATTTATCTGTCTTAGATTCTGCCTGAATGGCCTAGACTCTTCCTTCAACAGGATCTTGTGCTCAATGACAGATGTGTCATACGTCTTGAGGTCTTCATATGTCCATGCAAACACATCGGCGAACTCTCTCAGCAACTGCGTATATTCGGCCCTCTGTTCTCTGGTCAAACTGCTTGACAATTTGACGAACCTAGGCTCCTCATGTGAACCAATGTTGCATTCGGTTGTATCGACATCTTCATTTGAGACCTTGCCCTTTACTGGCACATCATTCCCATTGAACAATCTTTCTAAAGGGACAAGTCCTCTCCGAATGTGATTTTTTGGCAGCTGAATGATCTGGTGATTAGCGATCTTATTTAAAAACACCTCAGGACGAGGGTCACCTTCTAGGTCGGGATCCTGGTCAATGTGAAACGCAGAAAATTCATCCACAGATTGTAGAAACCTTTCAATTTCCAGATCATCTTCGAACACCTTCCAATGTTTGACATTGTCCGGTACAGAGGGCCTGTATTTTATCTCAACATCACTTTTTATCCTAGGCGACAGAAGAACCTTGAGCAAACTGGCTGATATGGCGAAAGAGTCGGCTAGAGTATTTTCCCCCCTCGAAATGAAAGAAATGTTAAAAGCCAAGAAGAAATTATCCATTAGGTCTCATACTTCATTTCTGTAATTTCTGAGCCGGGGATTATTAGCGCGATAAGCCTTTCTTATTTGCTAAATATTCAACTCAACATCTCCAAATATCGCTATCTCTTTGATTCCCATTTCCTTCACAGACCTCATGCCCAGAATAAGAGCTTCATACTCTACCACATTGTTGGTGGTTTCGAATTCCAGTTTGTATGATAGGGATATGGCCTCTTGACAAGGTGAAATGAAAACCACTCCAGCGCCTGCACCTTCGCTAGAAGAAGCTCCATCGAAAAACATCTTCCACACATAGGGGGTTGGAGGGGAATTCAGATAGTCAAGACTGGGTTGCTTTCGGACTTGGAAAGGCTATTCAGGAGCATCAGTGAGTTGCAATAGGCTAGACCCCAAATCGGTGTCAATTGCAAAGATGGGGTGATTGGTGGGGTTCACTTCATCACTGACAATGTAAGCCAACTGAGCTTCTCTATACAACCTCCTTTGTTCCCCTCCGAAAACCGGAATGGTGGCATACGTGAGATCCATCTGAAGTGTTTCCCCAATCTTTTTTATCCAAGATCGAGACAACAACATGCAGAACTTGGGGGGAACATCAACTACCAAAATATCCATGACCACACTCTTCATGGGCAGCTGGAACAAGGAAACTACCAAGTCTTTGATGACTCCCAGGCACTGCACCTTCCTTGAGTCGAAAGAGTACAAATCATGATAAGTTTTGGTCACCTCCAAGCCCAATTCTTCCATTACTATTTTGGGCATAAGGTTATGGGAAGCCCCCGAATCCATGAGGCAGTTATGCAACACTTTATCATGTATGTTCAGGGACGTGTAGAAGGGAGGGGATGAGTCATCTCTATCTTCTACCATGGGCCCTAAGAAAACTGCTGGCTTTTCATCTTGGATATTTATTGAGTCAGTGGAAGGCTAAGGGGGGTCAGACTGTAACAGCTTGGAGAGGGATCTCTTGAAATCTTCATTTTTAACTAGTTCATACAAGGGTACAGGGATTCTAATCTTTTGAATCTCATGCTCAAAATTGAAGGAAGGGGCAGGCTTAGGAACTTCCCTTACCTTCGTGACAGGTTCTTTGGCTACTGGTGAAACATTCTAAGCTTTCTTTTCTTTGGTAGTGGATGCTGCAGCTTTAGTAGGCCTCTCCGTTACGGGGGACTGGTCCTGGTTGTCAAAATTTCCTTCTTTCCTCTTCGACCTGAGATTATATCTATTAGGAGTGTTGCCAACTCCTTCCCCTCTACTCAACTCGTTGATTTGAGCATTGATAAGGGATTCTTCATATGCAGATTGAGTCAGATGAGGAAACGGGGACGTGTCCTCAATGCAGTGGATCTCGGGGTCGAGTTCATCCATCTCCTCCCCCTCCTCATGAGATACTAGGTTGTTCTGGAGAGGGGTCTGAATCCTCTGATCGTCTCTATCCCTGCTCCTTTGTTCCCTAGGGAAAGCCTGTGGAACATTTCTATTAGGCTTCCTAGAACCCCTACCATTTGCATTTTGGGGATTTCTGTAGACGGGTTTCCCTTCTAATTCCCACCTTTCCATCCTGGCAGAAAGTGATTTTAGCGCTCTTGTTGTCTCATCTGTCTGGAGGGGCAGGGGAGAGGAACTGGATGGGGAAGCTTCACGCCTCTGCCTAGATATGTTTCTACCAGCAGTATTCCTGAATCGGTCAGTGGCCAATATATTAGATTCTACCTCCATGGCTGCATCATGCATGTGGGCCAGGGTAGTAGCTCTCCTTTCCCTCAACAAGAGGAAGAAATCAGGATAAAAGGTGCTAGCATAAGTGATATTTGCGGAGGCTTCGGAGGGTTTTATCTCAGCTGGGATTCTATTGTACATTTTATTGAATCTCTTGGAGAAGTCGGAGACAGAATCCCCTTCTTTTCTCTTTAAAGACCCAAACTCTGTCATGTAATACACGAAATCTTTTTTATCTCCCCACTGTCTCAAAAAGGCACCATGCAACGCTTCTATCCCATTGATAGATCCAGGAGGCAGGGCCTTGAACCATTTTCTAGCTTCGCCTTGAAGGCTATGGACAAAAATCCTCATCCATACATCTACGTGCATGATGACGTTATCATCTCTAAATATGTAGAAGGATTCCAGGTGTTCTTCTGCATATATGTCCCCCTTGCCTGTAAATTTAGGCAGCTGCTTGAGGTAACCGTCTACTGGAAGGGCATTAAGCTGTTGAGGTAGCACGAGGGGAGCATACCTAGTGGCTATAATGGCCTCCATTCTGGTCATGGGGGGATTTAGTCCTGCCATAGGGATATTATGGGGAGGAGAACTCGGAGGAGAAGGAGTTCTAAAAGGGGATACTGGGGACGAGCTTCTGAGGGGAGTGGGAAACAATAGGGGATTCAGGGAGAAGGATAGCGAGCTAAAGCCGGCGGATGTTTCTCTTTGTGCAGAAGCGGTGACCGCGGCAAGAGGAGAGGCAATAAAGCTGGGAGTGGGGAAATCTTCAGCGGTCGTAGGTCTATGCCAGGATACAGCTTCAGAGGAGATGGGAGTGACAAGGATTTCTCCCTTTAATCCCAGACCAGGGGGGGAAACCTCAAAAGGAACACTCCCGAAATTCAAGAAATGGGAAACTTCAGAAGACAGTCTACCAAGAAACTGAGGCGGAGAGAATGGAGTTTCTACAAAGGGAGACGGCGGATTACCTGGTTTGGCGGCAACATTTTCTCCTTCAGGGGCCTTTTCTTTACCGAGAACCACCTCCCGATTAGTTCCAGGCGTAGCTAGAGGCAGCTAAGGATGGGACCGCGTGTGTCTGCCTCTGAAAGCCACAATTGAGGCGGCAGGCTCACCACAGTGGAGTCGTCACAATGGAGTCACCAGGTGCAAAACAACAATCTTCGAAGGCTCTGATACCCAATGAACCTTCTAAATTCAGAGGCTTAATGTCGTTCAATTCCGGGGAAAATCTTCAACTTCGTCCCCGGCAACGGCGCCAGAAATGTTGGCGATGGAAGTCACTCCTGGATTGCTAGTAGGAGCAGAGCCCGACGCCCATCAGTTTTATGTCACGGTTGTTTATAGATGGGATGACCGAATGGAAGCCAACTCAAAACAATATCATTCCAACTCCAAAACTAGGCCAGGCATGCATAGGTGAGTGAGGTCTTATATAAACTTCAGATAGTGAGCTGTAGTAAAGGGTGAACAGGCGGAAGACTTATATAAGAGAAAAGCAGAGGTCTGTTATTAACATCAAGTTCCTAACATACTGTAGAAGAAGACATCCAAACGCAATATCCTCTTACGTTCAAACGCAAAAGCCAAAGAATGCAATAATGCAACAATAAATCTTTTATCATAACATAACTGCAATAATTCGCACGAATCAGTCAATCACGAACTCTCTTAGCATGAGACGAAAATTAGATGGAGTAAGAAAGACTGTCTGTCATAAAACAAGAGATCTCATATACAGATGCATAACCAGAAAACTAGAATATCTGTTAAAACTTTACAATAGGGAGCTCTGCTCTACCATCGATGATTACAAAAATGGAAAAAACGCCTACATATACTCTCCCCCCTTTTTCCCAGCAGAAGCGTCTCCGGACCTTCAAGGTGTGGCGTCTCCTCAATCAAATCTGGCCTGCACTCTCCTGTCATACGCCACCTTAATTTTGCATGGCTCGCGCCAGGGGGTAGCTGAGCCTTTAAATGTTGATTTAGCGTGTGCAGGCTTCCCTGGCGGGTTGAGGGCTCGGCGTGGCTTCCATGGAAAGAACCAGTACAGAAGACCGCCTCGGGTGGACCTTCCAGTCGGGACGTCCATTCCTTGTAATTAATGAGTGAAGCGAGGCTTCAACCACCTTATCTCCTCTTCATTCGTCCCCAGCAAGCATCGGGACTTAGATCACATCGAGTTGGCATCTGGAGGATGCAGTGCCTCTTCTCTTGAATCTTAATTCGGTGCTTTTGGCTTCCCTGCACAGTCCCTTCTACTCCCTTGAGTGACCACGGGCTGTGACCCTTCGTCTATCTATCAGAGTGCCTTCGGCGCTTTCAGGGTTCGCGGATGAGAAAGAGCAGGTCTTTCCCCCTTCAAAATCGCGATGGGCGAAATGTCGGGAAGGCCTAACAGTCGCCACGCGTCCCCCCACTGATATGACAGTTCTGAATTAATTCGGCAATATGGCGGGCCAGGGTCCGAGACATTAGCACCCCTCTTTTAGTCCTGCTCCTATGTGACTGGGCACCAGAACCATGGGCCTAAGTCTTGGCGCTTTCGGTGTTTCGAGATTCGAGGTTTCGAGAGGTGAAATGACGAGGGACTTTTACCCCTTGAACTCCCGAATGCCGACGTGACACGGATGGGCACCACGCATCCTTTACATCTGACAGTCCTAAACTCACCCGACACTGCTGTGGACCCCAGGCCTTGGTCGCTCTCGCTATTTCACGCTTCAGGGATATGAGGTGGCTATTATTTGTGCTTCGAAACCATGATAAGCAAAAAGGCGGGGAGTCTAATCGCGCGTCAGGTGTCCGTTTCAGATGGACGGCTAAGACTGCCTCCTGACACTATGGGCCCGCCTTTGAGCGCTACCAACATTTCGAGGTTTGGGGTTTCGAACTATGAAATGACGAGAGACTTTTACCCCTTGAACTCCCAAATGTCGATATGCCGATGTGACTGGATCCTGCGCCATGCGTCACTGGATCGGACGACCCAGATTTGTCCTGAAATATGGGAGTTGTCCCTTGTGCTAAATCTCAGGCAACCCGGTAGCCTCGAAAACCTGATGACCGTCGATTAAATCTGTAGGTGGATCTCGGTCGCCGACAGAAAAACTTCGCCCGCTCGCTTGACTCGTCACTGTAAAAGAGGATTATCCCGCGCTGCGCTTGGGCGCTTCCTGTGCAACCTGCAGACCTAGGTTCTTTTGTGCTCGAGACAAAAATAATCGCTAACATGATCCATCTCTCAACTCAACCATTTGTTTTATAGAATTTCCCCACACTTGCACAATTAATTCGCTTTTCAAATAAAATAATTTAGAATTATCTCCCCCATACACTTGTCACCCTTTCCCCAATTTGCACAATTAAATCCACCTTTTATTTTAATAAAAACTAATTTCCCTCACCCATCCTAAAAGCGCTCCTAAAATTACTCCTAGTTGTCCCTTTATTCCCAGTTAATGACTAATGCCTTTCTAAAACTGAGTTGAGTTAAAATATGAATCTTCTCCTAGTTAGACTATTGTTAACTAGAGTCTAGATTTCTTTCTATGCGTACCCTTTCCTTTGGCTTTATTCCAATTTTTACATTAAATTCCAATTTGGTAATTACTTGCACTAATGTGTATTAATTCACTCTTTTAGATTTATTTTATTTTCCTTGATTTCTTAATTTGATTTATTTCATCCCCTCATTATTTAATTTACAAAATTAGTTTTTAGTCTTCTCACTAACTTAGACTTAGGCTTAATTAAATTTTTATTTGCAAAGGCTTAGACTGTTAGGAATTATTTTTAATAAATTCATTCTTTAAATAATTAATTAATTCGGTAGTGCTCAAGATTTTACAAGGTTTAACATTTGCTCAAATTTTTCTAGGCCACCTAGATTCATTGACTAAATTTTTAATTGCGCAACATGCCCTTCAAGACGCACTCCGTGCTCTAAGGACGCCACTCGCTTTTGATTCAAATTTTTAATTTCGCGACATGCCCTTTAAGACGCACTCTGTGCTCCAATGGTGCCACTCGCCTTTGACTGGTTTTGGTAGTTGTCCAACCCCTGGATTCAACACTCCATTCGGACGACCTTGTGAGAGACTAAGGGCTTCTAAATAATAAGGATCCCACCTTATTGCGCACCCTTTAGAAATCTTTGTGAGCTATTGTCTCAGTTTTCCATCACGACATCGTGGATCTGTCGAACTAAGTAATCGTTAATCTACAATTCGAGCCACGATGAGAGTGTTAGTAGGATGTGACAGAGATGCTGCCACACCTCTCCCTCAATATCTGGTTTATGTGCATGGCCCCTTTACTCCTTATCTAAGTCATATTAACAAGAAATCATCAGCGTGCATCCATCAACGAAACACTGCCAATGATCCCTAAACAAAATCATAATATAATCGATCATATGTCACATATGAATAAATGAAATACTCAAACCAATACAATCCATACCCTGACTCAATCTGAAGTCCAAGGAGGTCCATTGATGCCATCGAGATCCTCAATCTGTCAAGTGTCATGCACACTCCGGGGAAACTCGTCAATAGTATTTATCAATACATAGATATCAAAACAACATAAATCATAATCCATCAACATCATCATAAGAATCCATAAGTGAAACAAAAAACCATATACTAAAACTGGATCACTTGCACGCAAGTGTCCTCAAAGAATAAGTCAATAACATGTGCTCGCAAGAGCGAGATGTTACATACACCCCCTCTTGTTTTAAACTTCGTCCCGAAGTTGTACAATAAATAAATGCAGTAAATAAAGCATTTGACAAGATCCATATGTCTAACTATCAAATAAATATGGAAACTGCTGGAGGATATCATATGCGTCCTCCCAGGTAGCCGAGTGTGGACTATAATTGTCCCATTGGACCTTGACCTGATCGAATGTTCGACGCCGTAGCTGTTGAATGTGATGGTACAAAATGTGGATTGGCTCCGCCGTGAGTGCACCCTCGTCTGACACCTACAAGGAACTCATGTCAATCACATGTGTAAGATCACTAACGTAATGTCTCAAAACAAATACATGAAAAACATCGTGCATACACCTCAAAGAATCAGGCAAGGCTAGTCGATAGGCCACGGGCCCTTTCTTTTCCACAACTTCGAAAGGTCCCACAAACTTAGGAGAGAGTTTAGTACCCCTTCCAAACTTAATAGAGCTCTTGTGCGGTTTCACCCGCAAGAAAACTTGGTCGCCAACTTCATAATTACGGTCAACGTGATGCACATCGACATAACTCTTTTTCTGATCTTGCGCTTCCTTAATCCTTTGTATTATCGTTTGTATTTGTTCTTCCATTTCTTGGATTGCTTCTGGTCCTACCAGGACCCTATCCTCAAGTCGATTCCAGCTCAATGGTGTCTAACATAGTCGCCCGTAAAGAAACTCAAATGGTTCCATATTAATGGTACTTTGATAGCTGTTGTTGTACGCAAAATCTACCGGTGGCAAGAACTATTCCCAATGCTTTTGTTGATCCATCACGTACATACGCAACATATCTTCCAAAATTTGATTCGTTCTTTCTGTCTGCCCATCTGTCTTAGGGTGATATGTTGTACTAAAGTTCAGTTGTGTCCCCAAGGCCTCCTGGAAATTGGTCCAAAAACATCCTATAAACATTGATCCTCTATCAGATATGATAATTTTAGGCACGCCGTGTAATCTCACAAAATCGTTGATAAAAACTCTAGCTATGTCTGGCGCCTAATACGTCATGCACACAGGAATAAAATGTGCACTCTTCGTGAGAGTGTCAACTACCAGGAAAATCGAGTCGTTCCTCCTTGTCGTCAGCGACAATCCCACAATAAATTCCATCGAAATGACTTCCCATTTCGATTCTGGAATAACATGTGGTCGTAGCAATCCTGCCAGATGTCTATGTTTAGCCTTCACTTGCTGACATTCCAGACACCTCGCCACATAGCTAGCTATGTCCTCCTTCATTTCTTTCCAAAAGAATAAGGGCTTAGGGCGTGCCCTCATCTTCGTGACTCTTGGATGAGCCATGTACACTACTCTACGAGATTCTCTTAAAATCAAACTTCTCAATTCGTCATTAGGCGGTACGTAAATCCAGTTATTATACCTCATCAATCCGTCATTGTCCAATGTATATCCTTCAAATTTTGGTACCAACATGGTGTCTTGTCAGATATTTTCCTTAACCTCTTTATACCAGTCATTGTCGAACTGTAAAGTTAGAATATTTTTTCGAAGATTCATCTGAAGAGGTATCACCGAAAATATGCGTGGTCTCTGACTCAATGCATCTGCCACTTTGTTCATTATTCATTTTATGTAAGTAATCTCAAAATCGTATTCACTAAGCAATTCTTACCAACGCCTTTGTCGTGCGTTTGTGTTACTTTGCGTAAAAATGTGCTGCAAACCACAGTGGTCTGTTTTTAGTTCAAATTTTCGTTCAATCAGGTAGTGTCTTCACACTCTCAGGGAATACACAATGGCCAATAACTCCAAATCATGTGTCACGTAGTTCTCCTCATGCTTTCTTAATTTCCTTGATATGTAAGTGATCACTCGACCGTCTTGCATCAAGACTTCACCTAAGCCTTCCTTGGATGCGTCTGTGCATACTAAGAAGTCCTTGTCCATGTCGGGGACTTTTAGTATCGACGCTATCGTCAACAAATCCTTGAGCCTTCGAAATTCTTCTGTGCATTTCTTGGTCCATACAAAATTCTTGTTTTTCTTCTGCAATTCCGTGATTGGATTTGCTATTTTTGAAAAACCTTCGATGAACCGTCGATAATATCCCGCTAAACCCATAAAGCTACATACTTCTAGTATGTTCTTCAACGTATACCATTCCATAATAGCCTCTACCTTCACTGGATCCACAATGATTCCTTCGTTGGAGATAACATGCCCTAAATAATGAATCCTCGATTGATAGAAAGAGCATTTCGACAGTTTACCGTATAATTTGTTTTCTCGTAAACACTGTTGTACCAAGCACACATGTTCATCATGTTCTTCCGTTGTCTGAGAATATATCAATATGTTGTCAATGAATACTTGAACAAACTTGTCCAAGTATTCGCGGAACACCCCATTCATCAAGATCATTAATACCCCTGGGGCGTTTGTCAGTCCAAACGATAAAACGATAAACTTGTAATGTCTGAACCTCATCCTGAATGCGGTCTTAGGAATGTCTTCCTCCTTGATCCATAACTGGTGATATCCTGATCTCAAGTCGATCTTCGAAAACATAGTCACGCCCTTCATTTGGTCAAACAAATCATCTATTCTTGGCAACAAATATTGGTTCTTGATCGTTTCCTTGTTCAATTGTCGGTAGTCAATACAAAGTCTCCACGACCCATCCTTCTTCATTATGAAAATAACAGGCGCACCCAAAGGCGACACACTTGGACGTATAAGTCCTAGATCCAACAACTCTTTAAGTTGCATTTTCAACTCCTATAACTCATGGGTCAACATCCGATAATGCGTTCTTTCTATCGGTTCAGTTCCAGGTTTTAGGTCGATGGTAAATTCCAGCTCTCTTTTGAACGCCAAACCTGGTAACTCTTCTGGGAACATGCTCGCAAACTCTCATACTACCGGAAGGTTTTCTAATCCTTTCGCCACACCCTTGTTGTTCAACGCTAAGATTGCATATAGCTTGCATCCTTTGCACATGCTCTTCTTTCGCTGTAGGGAAGAAATTAACCTTAAGGAAACTCACTGGTTTCTTCCTACAATCATTGGTCTTTGTCCCTGATCGTCAGTCAAAATCAATCACTTCGTCTTACAGTTGAGTATCGCATCATGCGATTCTAACCAATCCATACTGATCACGATGTCATAAGATCCTAAGATCATGACATACATGTTGGCCTTCGTTACAAAATCTCTCAGGTTAAGGCTAAAGTCTGTAACCTTTCCTCCAATATTCTGCTTGGCACCCGAAGCCATTTCCACATAGCTAAACTCGTCATGTTCGACTACCTTTACCTTAATTCTTTTTAGCGTTGCACCATAAATAAAACTCTCTGTAGCATCGAGATCTATCAAAATACTAAAGGTATGGTCATCGATGGTACCTGACGTCTCGAGAACAATAGACTAATGCTCGGCCTGGTGGTTATTCACTGCTGCATTAATCCCATGGGCCTTGCCCAAATCTCCAATGGTAGTGTGTCCGACTGACCCAGCTTCTCTGGCCCTCTCAATTGGACAATCTCACTGGCAATGTGGCTCTCCACATGTACAACATCCATTCTTCAGCCTAGTACTCCTGGTCCCCGAAGTAGAAGTTTCCGACCTACCAGCATGAAACCTTAGTCTATTCTGCTGAACAAGCCTAAACTGTTGTTGCTACGTACGACACTGTTGCTAATGTTGCGGTCCTCTATAGGGAGTCCTCTGCCGAGGAGTTGATATACGTGGTGTCGTGAACATGGATCCTCTTGAAGTACCTCAATATCCTGATGTAGGTCTGGTTGGTGTCTGATGCTGCTGCGCACCTGTTGTTGTCTGTCCAGTCGGTCTTGCAGGAGTCATGCTCTGACCCCCGTTGGTCAGTTATTCCTCTGCTATGAGGGCCTTCTGGACTGCGTCGTGCAATGTTTGTGGCATTAATATCCTCACCTTCGCACAGATGTTGAAGTTAAGTCCAAACACAAACTTGTTGACATTTATCTTCTCTGTGCTTAGATGTGGAGCATACCTAAGCAACTCCATGAATCGAGCCTCATACTCCGAAACCGTACGACGACCCTGTCATAAGGCGTTGAACTCATTGAGCTGGAACTCAATGAATTCCTCTGATAAATACCTCTCCCAAAAACACTCTTTGAATAGTTCCCATGACACGTCTTTGAATACCATGTTCAGTTGTGGTAGGAACATCTTTCACCATAGAAGAGAACTCCCCTTCAACTGAAATACCACCATGAAGACTTTCATGTTGGAGGTGTAGTCGTGAAGTGCAAAGCACATCACCATGTTCTCCAACCATACCTCAGCGGCTGTGCCATTTGTGACACCCATGAACTCGATAAACTTAACCTTCTTGAGTTCTCTGTGAATGTTACCGGTACTCATTGGAGCGTGTTGTGGACCCTCAGGGTGTACAAGTGCCCTGGCCTCATCTCTATCTAGTTGGTTAATCAAGGCCTATGACATCCTCTGAAAGGAACTCACCAATCCAACCACATCCCCCACAACAATATGCTCTTGTCCAATGACTTTCTCTTCTCCTTGGGGGTTATACCCCTATGGTGTGGATTCTACTGGAGATGTTGCACCTCCTCCCCTAGCACCACGTCGTCTGTCTCCATGACGTCCTCTAACCATGATTACCTGCAGGGACACAATTCAATTTAATTAGTGATAAGTTATTAATCAAGTGTTTAATATAGTGGAAGGCGTAATGATCCCAAGTCGCGGGGTTGAACTCGTTCTGATACCATATGTAACATTTCCTCTGTTACGACTA
>SNQJ01S0175982.1:20001-40027 GCA_010110895.2 Picea sitchensis | reverse complement strand
AAATTCAACTAAACATTGTTTAGTGACATTTACCTGATGTCCTTTTTGTAGCCACGAAACTCTGTATGGTCTTGGATGTACAATAGTTTCTAGCTCTAGCTTTTCTACCATCTCTGTAGATACGAGATTGTCTATGCTACCACTGTCCACTATGACCTTGCATACCTTGTCTTTGGTCTTGCAAGCAGTCTGAAACAAGTTGTTTCTTTGGGCTGGGTTCTCCACCTCCTTCTCTGGCTTCCAGAGAACTTTCCTCATCATCAAGGATCTTCCGCCCTCAGTGTCTTTTGCCTCAACATTCCGTCCTTGAGATTCAGCAATGTGAGTTTCACCACCATATTTCTTCTTATCTAGACACTCATAGAATTTATGCCCGATCTTTCCACAGAAAAATAATTTTACTTCACTGCCTCTGCCTCTTCCTCTTCCTCTAGCTCAAGGAAAGGTATTTCTATCAGCATACTTCCCTCTATGTGAGCTTCCTCCACTCGCATGTTGAGTTTGAGGTTTCTTCCCCTCTTCTTTAGATTTCTGAGTTTTGTCTTGGGCAATTGTTTTGCCTCTGGCTTGACTTCTACCTCGGCCTCTTTGACCTTGCTTCCGGCTCAGCTTCTCTTCAGCTTTCAAAGCTATCTGATAAGCATCTTCCATAGTTAGAAGGGTCATCATGCTCATATCATATTGAATGTCATATCTCAGACCATTCATGTATCTGGAAACCTTTTCATCATTACTTTCCCGATGACCTACCCTGATGTTTATCTTGTAGAATTCTTCAGTGTATTCTTTCACTGAACCCAACTTCTGTCTCAAATTCTTCATCCTTCAAAACAGATTGATTTGATAATCCCTAGGTATAAATTTGGTTTTCATCTTTGCAACCATTCTATCCCATCTTTTAATTTTATGCTTGCCCTTGCAGTGTTTGTCTGCCTGTAGTTCATCCCACCATAGTGTTGCATTCCCTTTAAGTCTGGTGATGGCATGTTTGACCTTCTTGTCTTCCTCAACATCCTCATAGTCAAAGTATTTGTCTAGAGCTCTAATCCATTATAGAAGCTCTTCAACATCTAGGTTTCCCTCATACATGGGAATCTCCATTTTTTCTCTGGCACCTATACTAGCAACATCCCTGAATAGGCGTTCATCTACAACATCTTCGACTGCAACTTCTTCTCCTTCGTTTCCAGCTTCATTTTCACTGTCATCCTCGCTGATATCTCGAGCGTCAACTGTGCACCTCTTTTCTTTCTCCATGGCATCAAGCCTGGCACGTAACTCGCGCATTTCTCTTTCCACTGCTGGATCAGGCATTGGCCTGTCTCTTCTTCTCAACGACATGGCTGTAAATGTTCCTCTTTTCTCTGCTACAGAAATAAAAGACTTGTTCTATAGTTCTGATACCAAAATTGATAGTAGACCCCCGACCCTCGAGCCAAGATCCACTTAGGATCGTTCTAAATCTGCCCTGAGTCAAATTGATTCTTCGATTCCTCCACAGGGAATCCCACACACACAAAACCATGTTTTCCACAGGTCCTTATAGGTATGCCCACGTGGTCAAACATGAGGCATCAACCCAAATTTCCTGACCAACAATATGATCACGGCCTTTGCCGAATTGGGACTTTGGGTTCTACTACTTCACGAATCCTTTTGCTAAGTTTATGACTCTTCAACACTCTAAAACCTGAAATTTCGAATTTTCGAAATCCTTGGTCGCGTCCTCCTCCATAGTTGTATCGTGTTTCGCGACTTCGGGAATTCTGGTGCAAAGACCCCCAACTCCTTTCTTCGAAACTGTCGAAATGTCGAACCCCGATGCGTTCAGTAAAGGCTGGCTCCCCAATTAAACTTTTCGTCGATTCGGTGTTTCGGACTTCGCAAATTCGCGAATCTGGATACAGGTCTCCCGGATCTCCAACCTATGAAACCCTGAAACAGTCAACGAATTTTTGACTCCACATGGCGACGAGTACGCCACTTGTCTTCTCCATTGTCCTCTATCTCTGACATGGATTCTTTCCACCTGCCACTCAAGTTTCTCAGCTTTCGGGACTTGAATAGATCTCCGACAGGCGCTTCTCTTCCACTTTGAAACCCCAAACTCCAAAATGGTACCTTTACGGAATCAACGACTATAAGTCTCCCTTCGATCCGAAGGCCCACGTGATTTCGGGCTTCCGGGTACCAAAAGTTCGAAACTCTCGATCCCAAAACACTGTCTCCTCTGCTTCCCGACACCCGAAGTGACAAAATCCCGAAAATCCATGCCAAAACCCTGTCGCAACTTGCGACTTCGGGATTTTCACTCCACTATGCCCTGACTCCTTGTCGTCAGGACCCCCAAAATGCCGAACTCCGAAATTCCGAAGCACCAAAAGTTCTATGCCTCATATTCACACACGATAATCTATTTCGCGATTCAGAAGTTCGAGTGACCAAGGGATTTGGATTATACTCTGGATTTACAAACCCCAAGATACTGAAATGATCTGATGTTGAACTAACCATGATCAACGGTCTATATTTAATCTTGAAACCAACGTAATGGGTTTGTCCAACCCTTATCCAACCTACAACTCCTTTGGATCCTATGCTCCTCGTGACTTCATGAGTTCTCCATGGAGAATTTCGACCATCCGATTCACTCCTCAATGAATCTCTGGCCAAACTGACTTAGCGTCCTTCCACTGAACTTAACTTTTTCAAGGTGACTTCGACCCATCTCCCTTTGAACACTTCAAAGGTGCTAACCCTCAAGAGCTTTCTCTTGCAACTCAAGCCTCGAAAGGACTCCTACACGCACTCCTTGCGGCAATCTTTCAAATAGTTCTGGGTATTTGATTTCTTCAACTCTATGCACTCTCGGCAACAACAATCCTTCACTCTTCAACCTTATTTGGTAAATTCTAAGGCTTCAACTAGCCTGCACACACCTTGCACGGCTTCTGTGCTTCACCTGCACTTTTGTTGGACTGAGAACAACGATATCCCTCCTAATCTTTCTGAGATAAAATTTAGAACCTTGTCAATGCACACCTTGCGGACGTTTCACTGCACTCCTTGCAGAAACTCTCCCAGGAAGAGAAATAATTGAAACTCATTCTCTTTCTCTCTCAGAATTCATACATTCAACATGAAATCATATACACACAGCATAACATCATAACAATGGCATAACAGAGAGAATAAAACAACTGTAAGTATACCATTCAACAAATGTAAGCAATAAGCATCATAACACCATGAAAGTTGAGTCAAAGCTTCGTATATTAACTCAAGTGCTCATGTACATGGGTTCTTCTCTACATCTCTCTGCTTCATCTCTCAATGATGATAATGTTCATAATACTATGATACAAGGGTGAGGGTGTCTATATATGTTTTCCCTCCTGCTCTCTAAACTGTCTAATCTATTAATTCAAATCTACCTACTTTCATTAATTACGTATAAATGCCTTTACATTTTACAGATGGGAGTAACCTCTCCAGATCTGTTTACAATATCCAAGATATAAATGCAAGTATGCCTTCTTCCTAACTATAACATTAATGCTTTTAAGTTAAAAATTCAAAATGGTTCTTATGAAAATGTGCTTCTCTTACATCTACGCGTCCAGCTGCTCCTTTGGCCAATCACATGCTTTTGGCTTTGTACGATGCTCCTACATCATACTCCCTCACTTGAAAATTTTCATGAACTCTTGTTCATGAGCTCTTGCACGGACTGTCCATGCTTATGAATCTTTTCTTCATCTTCCCAACTAGCATCTTCAACTTGATGTCCTTTCCATTTGACCAAGTATTCAAAATACTCTTTTCTCCCGGTCTTTTTGCTAATCCTTTTGTCAATTATGCTTTCCATCTGTGGCTTTTCAGCTACAGGAATTGGTTTTGTCCATTGAACTTCTTTTTGTTCATCTCCTACTCCTGCTTCTTCAGTTCTGTAAGGGTACAAATATGCAACATTGAACATCGGTGAGATTCCTACCCCATCGAGTAATTCAACCTCATAGGCGTTTGCCCCAAATTTCCTTATGACCTTGCACGGTCCAATATTTTTCATCTTCAGCTTATTATATGTTCCCCTCAGGAACCTTTCTTTCCTCAGATGTGCAAGAATCAGATCACCAACTTCAAATTGAAGTTCTGGCCTGTGTTGATATGCTCTGTGCTTGTATTCCTGACTTGAATTCTGCAATCACTCCTTGACTCGGTTGTGAAGCTCCTTCAATCCTTCTGCAAAGTCCTCTGCACTGGCACTCCTGAATTCATTTTGTTCCAAATCGTTCAATTCAAAAACTCCCCTTGGCTGCATTCCATATACAATCTGGAATGGATTCTTCCATGTGCTTCTATTGAGTGAGTCATTGTAAGCAAATTCTGCCTGTGCCATAATTTGATCCCACTAACTGTGGTGTTCAGTCACTAAGCTCCTCAACAAATCTCCCAATCTTTTGTTCATGACCTCTGTCTGCCCATTCGTTTGGGGATGATACGCTAAGCTAAAAGACAAAATTGTCCCCAACTTCCTCCTTAAAGTCCTCCAGAAATATCTTGCGAACTTGGTATCTCGATCAGAAACGATACTCTTTGGCAAGCCATGAAGTCTAACGACTTACTTGAAAAATAGGTTCGCAATATGAGTTGTGTCACTGGTTTTCTGGCATGGTATGAAATGTGCCATTTTTGAGAATCTGTCAACTACCACAAAGATTGAATCACATCCTCTTTTTGTTCTTGGCAGTCCCAATATAAAATCCATGCTCACTACATCCCACGGACTTTCAGGTATGGGTAATGGTTGATATAAACCTACGTTCTGTCTTTTCCCCTTTGTGTGCTCACAAATTATGTACCTGTCCACAATTTATTAACATTTCTCCTCATCCCTGGCCAAAAATATGAGCCATTCAACTTTGAGAATGTTTTATCATGATCGAAGTGTCCAACCAATCCTCCACTTTGTTTTTCCATCAACAGGTTCTCCCTCATGGAGAATTTTGGAATAAATAGTTGATTTCCCTTGAATAATAATCCATCCTGGATCATGTATTCGGTCCATTGGCTTCTATCCCTGAGAATTGGATTCTCAGATGCCTCATATGCCTCCTTAAAATTTGGGTCACCCTTGTACATTTCCTTGAGGTTATCAAAACCCAAAGTTTTGACTCTGAATTCCTGCATCATCAAACATTTCCTGCTCAAACCATCAACAACTTTGTTAGCAGTTCCAGAAATATGTTTAATAAAAAAAGTAAAATTCTTCATGAATTCAACCCATTTAACATGTTTTTGGTTCAACTTCTCCTGTTGAGTCATGAATTGTAAAGCATGGTTATCACTGTACAAAAAAAACTCTTTAGGAACCAAATAATGTCTCCATTTCTTCAGTGCTTGTATGACTGCATAGAATTCCTTGTCATATGTTGAGTACTTAATCTTTGCTTCATTCAGTTTTTCACTGAAGTATGTGACTAGCCTGTCATCTTGGCTCAAGACCGCTCCAATTGCAAATCCACTCACATCACACCTGACCTAGAATGTCTTGCTAAAATCCGGCAAAACCAAAATTGGTTGCTTTGTGATCTTCTTCTTCAGCAGATTGAAACTCTTTTATGCTTCTTCTGTCCAGTGAAAAGATTTATGTCTTTTCTTCACCGTATCCATCATTGATGCACTAATTCCATTGAAATTCCGAATGAATTTCCTGTAGAAACTTGCCAAACCATGGAATCTTTGAACTTCAAACACACTCTTCGGCGATGGCCAATTCTTAATTGCATCTACCTTTTCTGGATCCATCTTCAACTCATTTGCACAGATAACAAAACCCAAATAAATGAGTTATGTCCTCATAATGATTTCTTCATATTTATCAGCAATTTTTGTTGTTGCAGTCTTCTCATTACTGCAACTAAATGCTTCAAGTGCTCAGCTTCTATTTTGCTGAAAATTAATATATCATCAAGATATACAATGGAGAATTTTCCTATGAAATCCTTTATAACTTTGTTCATCAACCTCATGAAAGTACTAGGTGCATTCTTTAAACCAAATGGCACGACAAGCTATTCATACAACCCCTCATTCTTCTTGAATGTTGTCTTCCATTCATCAGCTTCTCTCATGCGAATTTGATGATATCCACTTTTCAAATCAATCTTTGAAAAAAATATTGCTCCACTAAAGAAATCCATCAAGTAGTCCTTTCTTGGCAATGGAAATCTGTATCTGATGGTAATCTTATTGATTTCCCTTGAGTCTGTACACATTCACCAACCTCCATCTTTCTTTGGGTTGAGCACTGTCGGAACAGTGCATGGACTCAAACTTTCTCGAATCAATCCTTTGTCCATTAAGTCCTGGACCTTTTGCTTAACTTATTCATTTTCCTGCGGCGTCAACCTATACGCGGCTTTGTTTGGAAAACTGGCTCCAGGTATAAGATCGATATGATGGCTTATACTCCTGATAGGTGGTAACGAACAAGGTAGTTCGTCCACTACTATATCAACAAACTCTTCCAACAACTCCTGGATTTTTTCTGGTAAATCATCTGTCCTTGTACTCGTCAAAACGATTTTAGGCTTCCTGACCAAAATAAATTGTGTGTCTTCCTTCTTCTTGACCTCATTTAGAAGTTCCTTCCCACTCATGAGAATTATAGTGTTGCTCATCTCTGTTTTCACCATTTTATCTTTAATTGGCAGCAACATGTGAGTCCTACCATTTTTCTCCAGGGTGTACGTGTTCTTTCTCCCATCATGAACTACGTTCTTGTCATATTTCCATGGTCTACCCAACAATAGATGACAAACATCCATGGGAATGATATCACATAATATTTCATCCTTATATCCTCCTATTTTAAACTCAACTAAACATTGTTTAGTGACATTTACCTGGTGTCCTTTTTGTAGCCACGAAACTCTGTATGGGCTTGGATGTACAATATTTTCCAGCTCCAGCTTTTCTACCATCTCCGTAGATACAAGATTGTCTGTGCTACCGCTTTCCACTATGACCTTGCATACCCTGTCTTTGGTCTTGCAAGCAGTCTGAAACAGGTTGTTTCTTTGGGTTGGGTTCTCCGTCTCCTTCTCTGGCTTCATGAGAACTTTCCTCATCATCAAGGATCTTCTGCCCTTAGCGTCTTCCGCCTCAACATTCCATCCTTGAGCTTCGGCAATGTGAGTTTCACCACCATATTTCTTCTTATCTGGACACTCATAGGATTTATGCCCGATCTTTCCATAGAAAAAGCATTTTACTTCACCACCTCTGCCTCTTCCTCTTCCTCTAGCTCGAGGAAAGGTATTTCTATCAGCATACTACCCTCTATGTGAGCTTCCTCCTCTCTCACGTTGAGTTTGAGGTTTCTTCCCCTCTTCTTTAGATTTCTGAGTTCTCTCTTGGGAAATTGTTTTGCCTCTGGCTTGACTTCTACCTCGTCTTCTTTGACCTTTCTTCTGGCTCATCTTCTCTTCATCTTTTAGAGCCATCTGATAAGCATCTTCCACAGCTTGAAGGGTCATCATGCTCATCTCATATTGAATGTCATATCTCAGACCATTCATGTATCTGGCAACCTTTTCATCATCTCTTTTACGATGACCTGCCCTAATGTTTATCTTGTAGAATTATTCAGTGTATTCTTTCACTGAACCCAACTTTTGTCTCAAATTATGCATCCTCCAAAACATAGTGATTTGATAATCCCTAGGTATAAATTTGGCTTTCATCTTTGCAACCATTCTATCCCATATTTTAATTTTCTACTTGCCCTTGCAGCGTCTGTCTTCCTGTAGTTCATCCCACCATAGTACTGCATTCCCTTTAAGTCTGGTGACGGCATGTTTGACCTTATTGTCTTCCTCGACATCCTCATAGTCGAAGTATTTGTCTATATCTCTAATCCAGTCTAGAAGCTCTTCAACATATAGGTTTCCCTCACACATGGGAATCTCCATTTTTGCGCTGTCACCTATCCTAGAAACAACCCTTAATAGGCATTCATCTGCAACATATTTGACTGCGACTTCTTCTCCTTAATTTCCAGCTTCATTTTCATTGTCAGCCTCGCTGATATCTCTAGCGTCAATTGTGCACCTCTTTGTTGTCTCCATGGCATCAAGCCTGGCACGTAACTCGCGCATTTCTCTTTCCACTACTGGATCAGGCATTGGCCTGTCTCTTCTTCTCGGCGTCATGGCTGTAAAATGTTCCTCTTTTCTCTGCTATAGAAATAAAAGACTTGTTCTACAGTTCTGATACCAAAATTGATAGCAGACCCCCGACCCTCGGGCCAAGATCCGCTCAGGATCGTTCTAAATCTGCCCTAAGTCAAATTGATTCTTCGATTCCTCCACAGGGAATCCCACACACACACAACCGTGTTTTCCATAGGTCCTTATAGGTATGCCCACGTGGTCAAACATGAGGCATCAACCCGAATTTCCTGACCAACAATATGATCGTGGCCTTTGCCTAATCAGGACTTTGGGTTTCGCAACTTCGCGAATCCTTTTATTGAGTTTCTGACTCTTCAACCCTCCGAAACCTGAAATTATGAATTTCTAAAATCCTTCGCCACGTCCTCCTCCATAGTTGTATTGCATTTCATGACTTCGGGAATTCTGGTGCAAATACCCCCAACTCCTATCTTTGAAACTGTCGAAATGTCGAACCCTGATGCGTTCAGTAAAGGTTGGCTCCCCAATAAAACTTTTCGTCGATTTAGTGTTTCGGACTTCGCAACTTTGCGAATCTGGATATGGGTCTCCCGGCTCTCCAACCTCTAAAACCCCGAAATAGTCAACAAAGTTTTGACTCCACCTGGTGACGAGTACACCACCTGTCTTCTCTGTTGTCCTCTATCTCTGACACAGATTCTTTCCACCTGCCACTCAAGTTTCCCAGCTTTTGGGACTTGAACAGATCTCTGACAGGTGCTTCTCTTCCACTTCGAAACCCCAAACTCCGAAATGGTACCTTTACGGGATCAATGGGTATAAGTCTCCCTTCGATCCGATGGCCCACGTGATTTTTGGATTCCGGGTATCGGAAGTTCGAAACTCTCAATCCCAAAACACTGTTTCATCTGCTTCCCAACACCCGAAGTTTCGAAATCCTGAAACTCCATGCCAAAATCCTATCGTGACTCGCGACTTTGGGATTTTCACTCCACTATTCCCCGACTCCTTGTCGTCAGGACCCCCGAAATTCCGAACTCTGAAATTCCGAAGCGTCGAAAGTTCTACGACTCGTCTTCACACATGATAATCTATTTCATGATTCAGAAGTTCAAGTGACCAAGGGATTTGGATTATACTCCGGATTTACAAACCCTGAAATACTGAAATGATTTGATGCTCAACTGACCATGATTAACGGTCGACGTTGAATCTTGAAACCAACATATTGGGTTCGTCCAACCCTTATCCACCCTCCAATTCCTCTGGATCCTACGTTCCTCGTTACTTTGCGAGTTCTCCATGGAGAATTTCGACCGTCCGATTCACTCCTTAATGAATCTCTGGCCAAACTGACTTAGCGTCCTTCCACTGAACTTAACTTCTGCAAGGCGACTTCGACCCGTCTCCCTTTGAACACTTCAAAGGTGCTAACCCCCCTGAGCTTTCTCTTGCCACTCAAGCCTCGAAAGGACTCCTGCACGCACTCCTTGTGGCAATCTTTCAAATACTTCTAGGTATTTGATTTCTTCGAATCTATGCACTCCCGACAACAGCAGTCCTTCACTCTTCAACCTTAGTTGGTAAATTCTAAGGATTCAACTAGCCTGCGCACACCTTGCACGACTTTTGTGCTTCACCTGCACTTCTACTAGAATGAGAACAATGGTATCCCTCCTGATCTTTCTGAGATAAAATTCAGAACCTTGTCAACGCACACCTTGCGGACTTTTCACTGCACTCCTTGCAGGAACTCTCTCAGGAAGAGAAACAATTGAAACTCATTCTCTTTCTCTCTCAGACTTCATACATTCAACATGAAATCATATACACACAACATAGCATCATAACAATTGCATAACAGAGAGAATAAAACAATTGTAAGCATACCATTCAGCGAATGTAAAGAGTAAGCATCATAACACCGTGAAAGTTGAGTCAAAGCTTCATATATTAACTCAAGTGCTCCTGTACATGGGTTATTCTCTACAGATCTCTGCTTCAGCTCTCAATGATGATAATGTTCATAATACTATGATACAAGGGTGAAGGTGTCTATATCTGTTTTCCCTCCTGCTCTCTAAACTGTCTAATCTCTTAATTCAAATCTACCTACTTTCATTAATTATGTATAAATGCCTTTACATTTTACAGATGGGATTAACCTCTCCAGATCTGTTTACAATCTCCAAGATATAAATGCAAGTACGCCTTCTTCTTAACTATTAAATTAATGCTTTTAAGTTAAAAATTCAAAACGGTTCTTATGAAAACATGCTTCTTTTCCATCTGCGCGTCCAGCCGCTCCTTTGGCTAATCACGTGTTTTTGTCTTTGTATGATTCTCCTACATCATAACACGTGCTAGTTTTTCGTCTTGCACAGGCATATCTTGGACAACATCACTCCATCACGGGGGAAAGGTAGTGCGTACTATATTTCCCCATTACACAATCACAAGTGCATATATGACAACATCATTCCACCATGGGAGAAATCTAGCACATGCTAGCTTTCCCTCTTGCACAAACACATGTGCATCTCAAAATACATTGTTCCATTATGGTGGAAAGGTAGTGTGTACCAGCTTTCGCTCTTACACAAGCACAAGCGATTCTCGAAAAATTCATTCCAGCGTGGGGGAAAGATAGCGCATGCTAGATTTATCTCTTGCACAAGCACAAGAACATATCCAACAACATCATTCCACCATGGGGGAAAGCTACTGTGTGTTAGCTTTCCTCTTGCACAAGAACAAGAACATCTAGAACATAATCATTCCACCATGGAAGAAAGCTATCGCATGCTAGCTTTCCCTCTTTTACAAACACAATCTCATCTCAAAGAACATCATTCCACCCTAGGGGAAAGCTAGTGTGTGCCCTTCTCGCACACACACAAGCGCATCTCGAAGAACATCACTCCACCGTAAGGAATAACCATTGTGTTCTAACTTTCCCTCTTGGACAAGCACAACATCATTCTATCCTAGGGAAAAGTTAGTGCGTGCTAAATTTCCCTCTTGCACAAGCACAAATGCATCTTAAACAACATAATTTCACTGTAAGGTAAATCTAGTGTGTGCTAAATTTCCCTCTTCGACAAGAACAAATGCATATCGAGCATCATTTCACCATGGGGGAAAGCTAGCATGTGCTAGTTTTCCCTCGTGCACAATCACAATAGCATCTAGAACAACATCATTCCACCATGGAAGAAAGCTAATGTGCACTAGCTTTTTGTCTTGCACAAGCACATCTAGGACAACATCATTCCACCATGGGGGAAAGCTAGCTCCTGCTAGATTTCCCTCTTGAACAAGAACAAGTGCATATCAAACAATATCATTCCACTTTGGAGTAAAGATAGTGCATGCTAGTTTTCCCTCTAGCACAAGTGCATATCAAAGAACATCATTCCACCTTCGAGAAAAATCTAGTGTGTCTTAGCTTCCCTATTACACAAGCACAAGTGAATCTTGAACAACATCATTCCACCATAAGTAAAAACTAGCATGTGCTAACTTTCCCTCATGGACAAGCACAAACACATCTCAAACATCTTTCCATTGTGGGGGAAAGATAGCACGTGCTAACTTTATGTTTTTCACAACCACAAGCGCATCTAAAACAACAATATTTTAGCATGGGGGAAAGCTAACACATGCTATCTTTTCCATCTTGCACAAGCACATCTCGAACAACATCATTCCACCGAGGGGGAAAACTAGCACGTATTAGCCTTCCCTTTGGCACAAGCACAAGTGCATATCAAACAATATCATTCCATCGGGATGGAAAGCTAGTGCGTGCTAGATTTCCCTCTTGCACAAGCACAAGTGCATCTTGAAACAACATCATTCCACCATGGGAAAGATAGCACGTACTATATTTCCCTCTTGCACAAGCACAAATGCATCTCAAACATCATTCTATCATAGGGGAAAGTTAACGCGTGCTAAATTTCCCTCTCGCACAAGTACAAACACATCTCAAACAACATAATTCCACTGTAAGGAAAAGCTAGTGTCTGCTAAATTTCCCTCTTAGACAAGCACAGATGCATCTCAAACATCATTTCACCATGGGGGAAAGCTAGCATGTGCTAGTTTTCCCTTGTGCACAACCACAAGAGCATAGATAACAACATCATTCCACCATGGAAGAACAAGAACAAGTGTTAGGTTTCCCTCTTTCACAAGAACAAGTGCATATCAAACAACATCATTCCACCTTGGAGTAAAGATAGTGCATGCTAGTTTTCCCTCTAGAAGAACCGCATATCAAAGAACATCATTCCACCTTCGGAGAAATCTAGTGTGTGATAGTTTCCCTATTACACAAGAACAAGTGCATCTCGAACGACATCATTCCACCATAAGTAAAAACTAGCATGTGCTAACTTTACCTCATGGACAAGCACAAACACATCTTGAACATCTTTCCATCGGGGGAGGGAAGCTAGCACGTGCTAAATTTTTGTTTTGCACAACCACAAGCATATCTAAAACAACATTATTTCAGCGTGGGGGAAGGCTAACACATGCTATCGTTTCCATCTTTCACAAGCACATCTCGGACAACATGATTCCATCGTGAGGGGAAAATAGCACGTACTAGCATTCCATTTTTCACAAGCACAAGCGCATATCAAATGATATCATTCCACCGGGGTGGAAATCTATTACGTGCTAGCTTTCCCTCTTGCACAAGCACAAGTGCATCTCAAACAACATCATTCCACCATGGGGGAAAGCTAGCATGTAGGGGAAAGCTAGTACATTCTATATTTTCCTCTTGCACAATCACAAGTGCATCTCAAACAACATCATTCCACCATGGGGGAAAGCTATCATGTAGGGGAATGCTAGCACGTGCTATATTTCCCTCTTGCACAAGAAAAATTGCATCTCGAACATCATTCTAACATAGGAGAAAGTTAGTGTGTGCTAACTTTCCCTCTCGCACAAGTACAAACACATCTCAAACAACATAATTCCACTGTAAGGAAAAGATAGTGTGCGCTAACTTTCCCTCTTGGACAAGCACAGATGCATCTCGAACATCATTTCACCATGGGGGAAAGATAGCACGTGCTAGCTTTCCCTTGTGCACAACCAGAAGAGCATCTAGAATAACATCATTCCATCATGGAAGAAAGCTACTGTGTGCTAGCCTTTTGTCTTGCACAAGCACATCGCGGACAACATCATTCTGTCGTCAGGGAAATGTAGCGTGTGCTAGCTTTCCCTCTTGCACAAGAACAAGTGTATACCAAACAACATCATTCCACCTTGGAGTAAATCTAGTGCATGCTAGTTTTCCCTCTAGCACAAGCGCATATCAAAGAACATCATTCCACCTTCGAGGAAAGATAGTGTTTGCTAGCTTCCCTATTACACAAGCACAATTGCATCTCAAACAACATCATTCCACCGTAAGTAAAAACTAGCATGTGCTAAGTTTCCCTCATGAACAAGCATAAACACATCTCGAACATCATTCCATCGTGGGGAAAAGCTAGCACGTACTAACTTTATGTTTTGTACAACCACAAACACATCTAAAACAACGTTATTTCAGCGTGGGGGAAAGATAACATGTGCTAGCTTTCCATATTACACAAGCAAATCTAGGACAACATCATTCCACCATGGGGGGAAACTAGCACATACTAGCTTTCCCTTTTGCACAAGCACAAGCGCATATCACGCAATATCATTCCACTGTGGGGGTAAGCTAGCGTGTTCTAGCATTCCCTCTTGCACAAGCACAAGCGTGCATCCCAAACAACATCATTCAACCATGGGGGAAAGATACCGTGTAGGGGAAAGCTAGCACATGTTATCTTTCCATATTGCACAAGCAAAATTGCATCTCGAACACCATTCTAGCATAGGAGAAAGTTAACGTGTGCTAACTTTCCTTCTTGCACAAGCACAAACGCATCTCAAACAACATCATTCCATCATGGGGGAAAGTTCGCACATGTTATCCTTCCCTCTTACACAAGCATAAATGAATCTCAAACAACATCATTCACTAGGGGAAATCTAGCGCGTGCTAGATTTCCCTCTCACAAAATTACAAGTGCATCTTGAACAAAATCATTCCACCGTAAAGAAAATATAGTTTGTACTACTTTCCGTCTTGAACATGTACAAAATCATCTCGAACATCATTCCACCATGGGAGAAATCTATCATGTGCTAGCTTTCCCTTTTGTACAACCACAATCACATCTAGAACAACATCATTCCATTGAGGGGGAAAGCTAACGCATGTTAATTTTTCGTCTTACACAACTACAAACACATCTCTGAAAACATCATTCGACTGTGGGGGAAAGCTAGCTTTCCCTCTTGCACAAACAACGGTGCATATCAAACAACATTCCACTGTCGGTGAAAGGTAGCGCGTTCTATCTTTCCCTCTTGCACAAGCATAGGTGCATCTCAAACAACATCATTCCACCATGAGGGAAAGATAACATGTGTTAGCTTTCCCTCTTGCATAAGAACAAACACATCTCCAACAACATCATTCCACCATAGAGTAAAGCTAGCATCATTCCACCATCGGTTGAAGCTAGTGTGTGCTATCTTTCCCTATTGTGCAATCACAAGTGCGTCTCGAAAAACATCATTCCACCATGGGAGAAAGCTAGCGTGTGCTAGCTTTCCCTCTTGCACCAGCACAAGCGCATCTTGAACAACATCATTTTAGCATGGAGGAAAGCTTGTTCATCCTAATCTTCCCTCTTGCACAAGCATAAGCTCATCTTGAACAACATCATTCGACCGTCAAGGAAATCTAGCATGTGCTAGCTTTCCCTCTTGAACAAGAACAAGTGCATCTTGAAACAACATCATTCCACCGTGGGGGAAAGCTAGTTTATCAAACAATCTCATTCCAGCGTGGGGGAAATCTAGCGTGTGCTAGCATTCTCTCTTGCACAAACACAAGTGCATCTCAAACAAAATCATTCCACCATGGGGGAAAGCTAGCACGTGCTATCTTTCCATATTGCACAAGCACAATTGCATCTCGAACATCATTCTAGCATAGGAGAAAGTTAGCGCATGCTAACTTTCCCTCTTGCACAAGCACAAACACATCTCAAACAACATCATTCCATCATTGAGGTACGTTCGTGCATGTTAGCCTTCCCTCTTTAACAAGCATAAATGAATCTCAAACAACATCATTCAAGCCTAGGGGAAAGCTAGCACATGCTAGATTCCCCTCTCGCAGAAGTACAAGTGCATCTTGAACAAAATCATTCCACCGTAAAGAAAAGCTAGCGTGTGCTAACTTTTTGTCTTGCACAAGCACAAAAGCATCTCGAACATCATTCCACCATGGGAGAAAGATAGCATGTGCTAACTTTCCCTCTTGCACAACCACAAGTGCATCTAGAAAAACATCATTCCACTGAGGGGGAAAGCTAACGCATGTTAAATTTTCATCTTACATAAGTACAAACACATCTTGGAAAACACCATTCGACTGTGGGGGAAAGCTAGCTTTCCCTCTTGCACAAGCATAAGTGCATCTCAAACAACATCATTCCACCACGAGGGGAAAGCTAGTTTATGAAAAAATATTATTCCACCATGGAGAAAGCTAGCATGTGCTACCGTTCCCTCTTGCACAAGAAAAAGTGCATCTCAAACAACATCATTCCACCATGGGGGAAAGCTATCATGTAGGGGAAATCTAGAATGTGCTATCTTTCCATATTGAACAAGCACAATTTCATCTCGAACATCATTCTAGCATAGGATAAAGTTAGCACGTGCTAACTTTCTCTCTTGCACAAGCACAAATGCATCTCAAACAACATCATTCCATCATGGAGGAAAGTCCGCGCATGTCATCCTTCCCTCTTGCACAAGCATAAATGAATCTCAAACAACATCATTCAACCCTAGGGAAAAGCTAGCGCATGCTAGCTTTCCCTCTCACAGAAGTACAAGTGCATCTTGAACAGAATCATTCCACCGTTAAGAAAATCTAGCGTGTGATAACTTTTTGTCTTGCACAAGCACAAAAGCATCTCGAACATCATTCCACCGTGGGACAAAGCTAGCACATGCTATATTTCCCTCTTGTACAACCACAACCGCATCTAGAACAACATCATTCCACTAAGGGGGAAAGATAACACATGTTAACTTTTTGTCTTACACAAGTACAAACACATCTCTGAAAACATCATTTGACTGTGGGGAAAATCTAGCCTTCCTTCTTGCACAAGCAACTATGCATATCAAACAACATTCCACCATCAGGGAAAGGTACCCTGTGCTAGATTTCCCTCTTGCACAAGCACAAGTGCATCTCAAACAACATTATTCCACCATGAGGGAAAGCTAGCGTGTGTTAGCTTTCCCTCTTGCATAAGAACAAATGCATCTCCAACAACATCATTCCACCATAGAGTAAAGCTAGAATAATTCCCCCATGGGGTGAAGCTGGTGTGTGCTAGATTTCCCTATTGCACAATCACAAGTTCATCTCGAACAACATCATTCCACCATGGGGAAAATCTAGCATGTGCTAGCTTTCCCTCTTGCACAAGCATAAGCGCATCTCGAACAACATCATTTTAGCATGGAGGAAAGCTTGCACATGCTAGTCTTTCCTCTTGCACAAGCATAAGCTCATATTGAACAACATCATTCCACCACCAAGGAAATCTAGCGTGTGCTAGCTTTCATTCGTGAACAAGCACAAGTGCATCTTGAAACAACATCATTCCACCGTGGGGGAAGCCCAGTTTATGTTGGATTTTCCTCTTGCAAAAGCAGAAGAACATCTCAAACAAATCATTCCACCCTGGGGGAAAGCTAGTGCAAGCTAGCTTTCCCTCTTGCACAAGCACTAGCGCATCGAAAAAATCATCCCACCATGGGGGTAATATAGCGCATGCTAGTTTTCCCTCTTGTAGAAGCACAAGCTCATCTCAAACAACATCATTCAATGTGGGGGAAAGAAATCATGTGCTAGTTTTCCCCCTAGCACAATCACATCTCGAATAACATCATTCCACCATGGGGGAAATCTAGCGCGTACTAGCTTTCCATCTTGCAGAAGAACAAGTGAATCTCGAACAACACCATTCCACCCTAGGGGAAAGCTAGTGCATGATAGATTTCCCTCTTGCACAAGCACAAGTGCATCTCGAACAACATCAGTTTAGCATGCAGGAAATCTTGCACATGCAAGTCTTCCCTCTTGCACAAGCATAACCTCTTCTTGAACAACATCATTCCACCATCAAGGAAATATAGCATGTGCTAGCTTTCCCTCTTCAACAAGAACAAGTGCATATTGAAACAACATCATTCCACTATGGGGGAAAACTAGTTTATGTTGGATTTTCCTCTTGCAAAATCATAAGCACATCTCGAACATCAACATTCCATTGTGGGGGAAATCTAGTGCATGCTAGTTTTCCCTCTTGCACAAGCACTAGTGCATCTCGAAAATCATCCCACCATGGGGGTAAGCTAGCACATGCTAGTTTTCAATCTTGCACAAGCACAAGATCATTTCAAACAAAATCATTCAATGTGGGGGAAATCTAGCATGTGCTAGCTTTCCCCCTAGCACAATCACATCTCAAATAAGATCATTCCACCATGGGGGAAATCTAGCACGTGCTAGTTTTCCATCTTGTAGAAGCACAAGTGCATCTCGAACAACATCATTCCACCGTGGGTGAAATCTAGCGCATGCTAGCTTTCCCTCTTGCACAAGCACAAGTGCATCTCGAACAACATCATTTTGGTTGGACATGCCTACCACACTTATTGGGGGGGAGTGAATGAGTGTGGGGCTCTTTTGCCCAAAACTTTCCTCTTGCACAAAAACTCATCAATTAGAATTCAACATTTATTCATTACCAATTGTTGTCATTTATAACCAGTTAGATGTGAGCACATATCAATAACATATATCAGCAATATATCATCAACAAGTCATTACCACAATGAACACAAAGAACAAAAGATGTATGTACAATTTTCTTTTTATTATGGACTACAATCCTTGGGGTTTATAAATGGGTTTATAAATGACAACTGAATAGAGTACAACTCTGTAAGAGAACCTTCTCTATAATGCAAGACTCAGATTACACCCTCAGCACCAACTGAGATGAGGCAACAATCCTCAACATATATCAATCTGTCAACAGGTACACGACCTATCAGTAGTGAAACCCGCGTGTGCACACGCCCTGGCTCACTACAGCCCGTGTGTGAACGCAACCAGTGTATAATGAAACAAGCGTATACTTCTGAGCAACATGCTTAGATCCTCTGCAACCTGCAATCACTTTCTCTTTTGTCTTCCACTGTCCAAACTGACCCACAACCAGTCACAACACATATAAGTTCTCCAATAGCTTTCTCATGCTCCATAACAAATCAATATGAATGCTATCTCAATCATGTATAAACACCTAGTATCCCATAGCAATCATGTCACTATAGAATTAGAAGAGTATTGCTCACTCCATCAACCAAATCAACCAAACTGAACCACATCATAGAATCCATACCAAGAATTCCCTAAGCATTCACAACACATCAAGAAATAGTATCCATCAAGACAATAATATAACCATACCAGTGTCTCAGTGATAGATCTGAGGCCATAGAATGCAGATCTGGAACCTACCTCATCATCCAAGAGCTTGGCACCAGCTCAATCACAAATCTCCATGATTTTATCCACTCCACGCTCCCTGTACACAGTCATCCCGTGTGTACACTCACCCTATATACATCCAGTTTGCGTGTACACGCACCCTATACACAGACAGCCCGCGTGGACATCAGAAAATAGGGTTTTCTATGAATCTGATAATTTTTCCGTCAAGATCTACGACATTGCCGAAACTTTGATGCATCCATGAGATCCTCCTCTCGCTCTCTTCCTTAGAATAGATCTTCAATCATGCTCAAGAGATCCACATCAATAAGATTCTCTCACAAGAAGCTCTCCATCAATACTCCAAAAGATATTCACAAGAAGCTCTCCATTGATCCACAACAAGGGTTCTCACCTAATGTACGTTTTACAGGAGATCCTAGCATATTATTTATACTTTCATCTTCTAGGTCACTTAACCACTTTTTAGGTTACTTAACCCATTTCTAGGTCACTTAACCTATTTTCCTTATTTTAGGGTTAACCACTTTCCATGAATAGAAAGTTCTCCAATACTTTATCATTTATATATTCCTTCTTGATTTTGTAACTTCATTTTATCATTTAAATAATTCTTTCTTGATTTTTTCACTTCATTTTATCATTTAAATAATTCTTTCTTGATTTTTTCACTTTACTTTATCATTTAAATAATGATTTCTTCTTTTCAAGCACTTTGACTTCTTTGACCTTTTGGGGCTTCAAGCCATCATATGGGGATCCTTTAGCTTTGTAGAGCCATAACTCTCGAACCGTGAAGAGTTATGTGACATTCCACATACCACTGGAAATGGAATGTCAAGCACTATCCATATATTATAGTTTCACCAACAACTTCATTGATCTTCATCTCATTAATCCACATGCAAGCATGGGTCCTCCAACCATTCTTCTAGGATAACTCAATCTGTAAAGCGTCTTCCCATGAGGGCTTTCACCATAAGGGGACCACTTTGGAGTTCATCCATTTGTGCACCTTATCAACCATGATAAGACAATAATAATTCATCTTTGCATCAATTCACCACTGCATCATATATCAATGACAACTCATTGATCCATCTTCATCAATGCATCATATCAATGATCCATCTTTATCAATTGGTTT